>PVIH01008946.1:0-86472 GCA_004025045.1 Sigmodon hispidus | reverse complement strand
CGAACAGCTTGGGATCAGAAACACCCTGGACTGACCCTTCAAACCCCAGTCCAAATATAGGAACACCTGACTCACTCTTGAGGGAGGGGGGAAAGAACTGGATTTGGCCAGAAGTGGAGACTGATCTAAGCATTATTGGGTCAGTGGGACCATAGGACTGTCTGCTCCCTGCCCAGGGAGGGGATGGGGAGTTGCAGAGTAGAAAAATGACCAGATGTGTTGGGAGGGGGAAGAGACCTTGAATAAGGATATACAGGGATGGAAAAAAAAATTCAGAGGGAAAGATGATCACAAAGAAAATATATGTGTAGCAATCTTATTTGTATTTCCACCCTTGATAAGCCATGCTTATGATTCTTATCCTCTGTATAGTTATTGTTAACTCTTCAGCATTTTAAATTCTTTTCACTGTTTTTTTTTCTTGATAAATACAAAATAAAGAAGGAAAAAAAAAAAGAAAAAAAAAAGAAAATAGTCTACCTACTTTAGGCTTTGTTTCCAGTATCAATTAGCAATCAAGAGAGTATTATACAGACTTATCATAGGCTATCCCAATCTAGTTCCTCAACTCAAATTGTCTTCGCAGGAGGTTCTTGGTTGTATCAAGTTAACCATTAAAAATAACAAGGACAGAAGAGTAACCAAGTGCTGTCTGATAGGATTTCAGACTATTTACATGGGAAGAATTTATACCAGTAAACTAGTGAGGAGCCTATAGGTATGGAGACCATAGATCCTAGTAGGGAATCCAGTGAAATGGTTTGTTAAATGAACATATAATCAAACTGCCTTTAAACATTCATGTTTATATCTATATATTCAAACTTTCATCATACTAGGTCAGGCTCAGGAGATGTCTTTTTGCTACAAATCTCCCCATCCTTGGTGCTTATAACTACACACATTCTTTTGAGATATTCCCTGAGCCTTGTAGAGTATATTCTAGCTGTTCCATTTGGGGCTTAGCATTCCACCATTCTTGGCACTTTGCCAATTATGAAACCCTACATTAACTCTCCACCACCTGAGGCAGCAAGAAGTATCTCCAAAATTGAATACCTTTGGATTCTATTTGCTGTGGTGTTTTCATTTTGTTTTATTTTATTTTGGAGACAGGGTCAATGTACTACAGGATCATAGCTGGCCCAGATTTCAACATGTAGCCAGGCTGGTCTCAAACTTGCCTCCTCCAAAATACAAGGATAAGTATTCCTCATCAAATTGCTGAACTGTTCTTAACCATGTGGTGGCATACTCTCCAGTATATAGGTGGCACCTGTGCTCGATATTTTTACGTTTGAGAAGGCCAGAACTAAAGTAGAAACAAATTTATTTCATAAAAGTAAGCTTTTCCTGGCTCTATCTTTGAACATAGGCCTTGGAATCGCAAGTTAATGGTCAGCTATGCTGAAGTTGCTATGCTGGAAATATAACAAGGAATCTATAGAAAGACAAAAAGAATTCTTCAGATCATTCTTTATCCATCCTGTAGGAAATAAGTAAAATTGCTTACTTTGTTAATTTTGTTAAGATTGTTAATACTGATCATCAATTGGACAAAATCTAAAATCAGCAAAGAAACAAGCCTCTGAGTATGCTTCTTTAGGATTATCAAGATTATATTAATTAAAGTGGGAAGGCCTGCCATAAATGTGGGCAGAACTCCACTCTACATCAGAGAACATGTAAAAAGGAGAAGGATAAATGAATACCAGTATCCACATCACTCTGGTTTTTCACTGTGGACTTATGTGATCAGCTACTTCATGTGCCTATAGATATATCCCTCTGCCATGATGAAACCTTTCTCCACAGTGAACTACAATATACAATAATCCCTTTCTTTTTTAGATTACTCTTGTTTGGTCTTTCATTGAAGCAGTTAGTAGAGTAAGTAGAACCATAGTTCTCTACCAAAAAGTTCCAATTTGTAGCAGGTGCTGATTTTTAATTTAAGCATCCCATCCATGGTCAGTTGTAGAAGATCAACAATTAAATTTAGCATAGCTAATTCTTGAACATTTAACAGTTGGCCTTGAGGAGTTGCTTGAAGGTGGTTCTAGCAAGCTAGTCACTCTCCTATTCGTTGACTTCCTCATTGATATAACAGAGCTAGGAGTGAAGTAGGATGAAATTAGTCCTAGCCAAGGTTATCTCATAGCCTCATGAGTGAATTGCCTGACTGACACACAGAAAATGTGAGACTGTAGTCACCTGAATTTTGACAAAGAAGCCAAAAACATACATCTTCCACAAATGTTGCTGTTCATATATATAATAATAAGATCTGTATTTCTTACTCTGAGGTATATATATATATATATATATATATATATATATATATATATATATATATACATATATATAAATTTTCCCATGTGTATGTGTTTGTGGTGTGCCTGAGTGTGCACATGCTTGAATATGTGTGGACACCCATGTGAAGATGCATTGGCACATGTGCTGGCGTAGACAGAGATATGAAGTTAATGTCAGAAATAATCCTCCATGATTTTCTACCTAATTAGTTAAGACAGGATCTTTCTCTTTCAGTCAAACACAAAACTCACAAATATACCTAGTCATGATAGCCAGCTTGCTTTTGGGGATCTTTACTGTCTGCCATGCCCACCTGGCTTTTCATTTATGTGAGTTTGGGGCATCTGAACTTACTGGGGTTCACTTGGGTATCAGACACTTCAGCTCCTGAGCTGTCTCCCCAGCCAGGAATAATAAATAAGCAGAGTCGGTACAAAGAAGAAAGTATAAGAGAGTGTCTTTACTGGCCATAGTATCTAAAGCATCTTCTAGGTAAAATTTGTCTACAGCCCGATCTACCAACAAGGAACTTAGGTAACTAATACTCTTTGTGTTGCTTACAGATGGGGGTTGTTTTCCTCTGCCTACCTCCTCTTTCCCTACCTCATGGACATTTTTATAAGATAGACAAATTCTTAGTCTCTGAATGTCCCTGTAGAATTTACCAATTCTCCTGAGGGTGAAATTTTCATGTTTAAGATAACTGTACAAATAAAACCTTAATTGAAATACATCTTATTCCAGGCAAGGTGCAATTATCATGAAATCTAACAACAAATGATATGAGGATAGAGAGAAAAAGTACCCTGTCATTTTAATGAAAACCAGCATGGCACTATGGAAGTCAGTATGAAGCTTCTTCAACAAATAAAATACCTGAGAGAATCTAAGTCGAAACAGTGATACACACACAACCATGTTTGTTGCAGCACTGTTTATTATAGCCAAGTTATATGAACCCAAGTTACATTTCCATAACAAATGAACAGAAAGATAGTCTGGTACATATGAAAAATGAAGTCTTAGTCAGACACAAAAAAAACTGAATTATGATATTTGCAGAAAGAAGAATGGAACCAGAGAGAAACATGTTAAGCATAAGCTAAGCTCTAAAAGATAAGCATTGCATGATTTCTCTCAGATGCAGAATATACAGTATAAAAAAAAAGAATTGGAAGACTATATGGTAAGAGGTTGTAGTGGCAGAGGGGAAAAGACAAAGAATGGTTAAGGTCAAAGTACAGGCTGAACATGGGTAAGAATATAATTATTATGACCCCTTTTATACATTGAACACATCCCAACTTAAAAAAAAAATATTACATTTGCATGCCTACAGCACCTTACTAGCATTCTGACATTCTTCCATTTCAAAACATGGTGCTGATACCAGGAAGTTAACTTCAATCATTAACATAAAGCTAGTATTTTCAAGACACATGGGCTCAGTATGTTTTCCATTAGGAAATGGTTAACTCAGCTGTACTTGCAAATCTGCAAGCCTCTTTTCTGAGCTCACACTATCTTATGATCAAAAGGAGAAAAACAGATCAAAACTCCTAGGTTTAACACTTCTCTTTTCCTTATCAATGGTGATTCTATATACAACTTGTTAATCTCTGATGTGATTTTACAGAGGACATATGGCTATTATTATGCAAAATAGAGTTAAATGTAGTACTATGAATTAAGTCCTTCTTATAAGTATAGACTGCTCCTGGGTCCCAAGAAACAGTGGTCATTAGTTTTCAGTGAATTACAAAGCTGTGAAACTGAAATATCTGAGCAACTTTGGAAGTAGAAGTAGAACGCAGTGATTTCCATTTCTTCCAGCAAAGAAATACACACCTGGGCAATCAGCCATCACAAAGCTGTGGAAACAGCACATCAAGGTTACTTGTCCAGAAATATCCACCTATCTCACCCACCCACAAGGCCTGCCCTAGGGTTACAAAGACATTTTACCATCTGCCACTTCCATGGATTATGACATTTGAAGGTACCAGCCAGAAGGCAAATTTCTAGTCAGGGAGGTACAATCCATGAACTCATTTACACTAATTAACCCTTTAGCTCCAATTAACAGAGTAGATTGGCTATCTCCACAGCCAAGCCAATTCATCTAGCCAGCAGTGATTATGGGCTCAATATCTACTTGGCTTCTTGGTGCTGATATTATTTAGTGATGGGTAGCCACGGATGTACTTCTGTGGAACATAGATTTAGCTCTTGTCAAGAAAATCAAGTTGGCTCAGAACAGAGAATGACAGAGGGAAGGGGAGCAGTATAGGCGAGGCACTATCTCACTAAAGGTTTAGTTGCAGGGGAGGGTAGTCTGAACTGGGAAGTACTCTTAACAAAAGCTGTCCTTCAGGTTCACTCTAAAGTGTTCCCTTATGAGTTTATAGATTGCCAACTTTAAATTACTTTCCTCTTAACATCAGAATTCCTGGAGTCTGAGAATTGTCCACACAAAGTAACAGAGTAAGTTACAGTATGTCTGGAAGACATGGAGAGTGGGCAACTACTTACTTGTTATACTATCAATGGGCTGTTACATCAATACAAGGGCTCTATTTAATAGCTAATGTGGGATATTTAGAATCCCCAGTACTATAAGAATACATAGATGCAGAAAAGAAACAGGAATCACTAAAAATCACCCAGCTGCTGAGGCTGCAGCTTCCCCACTCCTGTGGTCAGAGTGTTTTATCATTCTAGCATGAGAAGAAAATTACATGAAGTGTCATTTCACATACCATTCACCTCAGCCATGCTTCTACTGTCTCCATTCACCAGGCAAAGCCAATCCAGTCCACATCTGATGCCTTGCTCTGATTTCTTTTAGAAGGCATAAAGAACAACGTTAGTACCAACTGCTTAGAGCAGCTGCAGAAAATCATTAACTAAATTGCTCATTACACCTTTATAGACACCAAGCAAGTCTGCCTGCTAAACACAGATATAAATATAATGGGTAATAATGGTGATGGAACATGATAGAAATGAGCAGGGCTGAAAAGGGTGGAAAATCGCTTCAGGAGAAAATGTTGTCTGTTGTTTTTTGCTTCACCTGCACAAAGGGATCAATTTAGAATAAATATTTTATAAACAAGTATACCCCTCCAAACTTCAATCAGAGACAAAGTTTGTTTTCCACAATTGCATCATCATAAATGAAAAATGGCAATTTTACTTGGGCAAAAGAATATATTACAGGTGAAAATTTTCAGAAGCATTTTGAAAAATGGAAAGTATCTACAGCTTTGTAGCTGAGTGATTTATCTGCAATGCATAGGACAGATGTGGGTGAGTGTGAGGACCAACAAGCACCACCTTTCCAAAAGATTCTGAGTAAAGAATTTACTGCCTCTGAGTAGGCAATATAGAAGAGGCCAACTCTCCTTCTGAGCTGCTTTGAGTAGCAATTTCAATTTTCCTGCCAAACTCATCTGCTTTGCTATTTCTAAAGAAGAACCAGAGAAAATATGGAAAGAGTTGGGGCAACCATGCATGCTCTGGTTAATATTTAACCATGCAAATGTTAATATTTTTAATGTCAATTGTGGAGACTTGTGTTTGAAATTCAGTGGAGAGTTAAATTTAACATAAGCCTGGTTAGGAAAGTCAAATGAGCCTGTGCAGCATGTAAATGACAATAGTGGAGCATGTTGTGCTGAAAAATCAAGGAAAGGTTTGAAAGATGTGAATGTAAATATATGATGTTCTTCATTAATTTAGAAAAAGACATTGTGAACATAGTTGAGCTAATGCTTTTGGAGTGTGAACGAGCATCTGTAGAATATATGCCCAATAGTGGTATTGTTGGGCCCTTGGGAAGAGTGATTCCCAGTTTTCTGAAAAATCGCCATACTGCATTCCAGAGTGGCTGAACAAGCTTACACTCCCACGAACAATGGAAGAATGTTCCCCTTGCTCTGCAACCTTTCCAGCATAGGCTGTCATTAGTGTCTTTAAACTTACCCATTCTGACAGGTGTAAAATGGTATCTCAAAGTTGTTTTGATTTGCATTTCTCTGATGACCATTTGTAACTCCTCTGCTGAGAATTCCTTTTTTGATTCTGAACCCCATTTTTTAATTGGGTTATTTAAAGCTTTAGGCTCTAGTTTCTTGATTTCTCTATATATTTTAGAGACCAGACCTCTGTCACTTGTAGGATTGGTACAAATCTTCTCCCATTCTTAAAGCTGTCATTTTGTCATATTGACTGTGTCTTTGGCTTTACAGAAGCTTCTCAGTTTCAAAAGGTCCCACTTATTGATTGTTGTTCTTAGTGTCTGTGCTACTGGTGCTATATTTAAAAAGTGATCACATGTGCAAATGAGTTGGAGGGTATTTCCCACTTTCTTTTCTATCAAGTTCAGTGTGGGTGGGTTTATGTTGAGGTCTTTGATCTTCTTGGATTTGAGTTTTGTGCAGGGTGATGGGTTTGGATCTATTTGCATTTTTCTACCCACTACCATCCAGTTATGCCAACACCATTTGTTAAAGATACTATCTTTTTTTTCCATTGAATAATTTGGCCCTCTTTGTCAAAGATCAGGTGTTCATAGGTTTTGGGACTGTTGGGATATTCAATTTGATTCCACTGATCCACAAATCTGTTTTTATGCCAATACCAGGCTGTTTTTATTACTGTAGCTCTTTAGGATATCTTGAAGTCAGGGATGATGATGCCTCCTGAGGTTCTTTTGTTGAGCAAAATTGTTTTGGCAATCCTGACTTTCCTGTTATTCCAAATGAAATTGAGGGGCTGGAGAGATGGCTCAGCAGTTAAGATTACTGACTGTTCTTATGGAGGACCTGTGTTCCATTCACAGCATCTACATGGCAGCTAACAACTGTCTGTAATTCCAAGATCTGACACCCTTACACAGTTATACATGCAGACAAAACACCAATTCACGTAAAATAAAAATAAATATTATTTTAAAACAGAAATTGAGTATTGTTCTTTCGAGGTCTGTAAAAAATTATGTTGGGATTTTGATGGGAAGTGCACTGAATCTGTAGATTGCTTTTGGTAGAATTGTCATTTTTACTATGTTGATCCTGCCTATTCAGGAACATGGGAGATCTTTCCATTTTCTGGTATCCTCTTCAATTTCTTTCTTGAGTGACTTAAAGTTTTTATCAAATAGATCTGTTACTTTCTTGGTTATAGTTACTCCAAGGTATTTAATGTTATTTGCAGCTATTATAAAAGGTGATGTTTCCCTTATTTCTTTTTCAGCCCTTTTATCTTTAGTGTATAGGAGGGCTACTGATTTCTTTGAGTTAATCTTGTAACCTGCTACATTGCTGAAGGTGTTTATCAGCTGTAGAAATTCCCTGGTAGAATTTTGTGGGTCACTTATGTATGCAATCATATCATCTGCAAATAGAGATACTTTCATTTCTTCTTTTCTAATTTGTATCCCCTTAATCTCCTTTTGTTCTCTTATTGATTTAGCTAAAACTTTGAGAACTATAGTGAATAGATAAGGAGAGATGGGACATCCTTGTCTTGTTCCTTATTTTATTGTGAATGCTTTGAGTATTTCTCTATTTAGTTTGATGTTGGCTGTCAGCTTCTTGTAAATCACCTTTATTATATTTAGATATTTTGACTGTATTCTTGATCTCTCCAGGACTTTTATCATAAAGGAGTGTTGGATTTTGTCAAAGGCTTTTTCAGCATATAAGGATATAATCACGTGGCTTTTCTCCTTCTGTTTGTTTACATGAAGACTGGATTAACAAACTGTGGTATATATACACAATGGAGTACTGCTTAGCAGTAAGAAAAAATGATATCCTAAAGTTTGTAGGCAAATGGATAAATATGGAGAATATCGCCCTGAACAAGGTATTTCAAACCCAGAGAGATAAGCAGGGTTTGAACTCACTCATTAGTGGAATTTAAATAAAAAGCAATGCACACCCAAGCTGCAAACCACAACCAATGACCAGCTTGGGATCTGAAGCACCTTGTATCAGCACTTTGGAGCCCATTCCTTCCAAAGGAACACCTGACCCTGTCTTGATGCTGAGATGAGGAAATTGGTTTTGCCTGGAGTGGATGCTGAAGTATGCCACCTTGAGACTTTGGGACCTCCTGTCCTTGCTTGGGAGGAGATAAGGAGATAGGGAGAAGAGAGAGTGACTGGGAGGGGCTGGAGGGGGAAGGGACTTAGAACAAGAGGATATATGGATAAAAAATGAGTCTTTATTCAAAAATTTTTTAAAAAGAAGAAAAAAAGACATTGTGGAAAAATAGGTAATATTTGTTGCTGAGAAAATTATCTAAAAGATGATTAATAGCACATGTGAAGACAGGCATAACAGTGAACACTTGGACTTGTGAGGAGACTATTTTTAAAAAATTGGAGTTTAGCATAATTCATATTCTCCACCCTTTCATTTCTTCACATCCCTTCTCATTTAACCTTTCCTCTCTTCCCAGAAGAAAATGAAGACAACCCTCACCCATCCACACACTTCTTATGGGCTGCCTTAGTGGCATGTTTTGACTAAAGAAAGATGAGAGAAGCCCCACTCCAGGAACCTGTGAAGGCTCACAGTTTTTTTTTTTTTTTTAGAGTCTTAACACTAGCAAAAGAAGAACCAAAGCTCCTGTTGAAATCTTTGCCCAGGCCAAATCATCTCAACCAAACCTTTCCCTACGACCAGCCATGTCTAGCCAACTGACTGCCATCACAGATCAGGAGCCTTGTGACATCAGCTAAGCCCAGCCTGGATAAGTAGAGAGATCTGAATCTTCCACTGACATTGATAAATACCAGTATGTAAAGTTAAGACATGAAGTTTGGAATGGTCTTCTTCACAGTGACAGTTTATGAACTGAAATAGTTCATTTTTATAAAATACAAACTTATGTGAAGTTCGAAGGTAAGCTATGCCTCTTGGGTACAGATATTTTCATTAAAACATATTTAACACAATGATTTTGTAATATATCTTCTGGCAGATGGCTTCAACTGAAAATGACCACCTAAGAGAGTGCATTATCTATCTGACATCACCTCAAATTGTTGTTTTCTGCAGTTAGTCAGTTTTCTTTCCTCTCTGGTAGAAAGCTCCAATCTTATTTTAAAAGAAGGTTTTCTGCTGGAAATCCAGCTGAGGCCTGAACAGGATTTAATCTGAAACAAGGTCTTATTTGGCATTAAAAGCTATAATTTGACATAATTAGCCATTCTTGTCAGTGCTGAACATCATCTAAATCACGATCTTGTGAAATGCAGAAAACTGAATATACAGATTTTCAAGGTTCTCAGTAGTCTTTCTCTTAGCTGAGAATATTACAGGAGAAATAAAAATCTTAACTTGGAAATAAAAATTTTCTTGCTAGGTACCCAACCAATAGTGGAGGGGGTATCTAAACAGGATTTCCTCTATAATCAAATGAATAACCAGCCTTCATAGAACTTATATCCAACAATTAATAGAGGTGGAGGTAAAGATCCATGGCTGAGCATTGGGCTGAGCTCCTAGTCTAGCTGAAAGCCAGGTAGGAGAGTCTGCATGAGCAAGGGGATAGGGATTATGAGAAGTCCCACAGAGATGGATGGATGGGTCTCTAGGGAGCCTGCTGAATCAAGAGCAACCACTGGGGAACCATCAGCAAAAGGAGCTAGGCCCTCTAAGGGTAGGCAAGTCCATTGGCATGGGCAGTAAGTGGAACCTCAAGGGGGTGGGAACAGGCTGTGTTTCTGTGTGTGGGCTGGGACTTTGGAGTCCATTCTCTCCAGAATCCATATTGGGAGGAGGAAATTAGACTTGCCTGGAATGGATGTACAGTGTTGAGCTGACCGGAGTTGGGACTTCTTGCCCTTTTGGGGGAGGGGATCGGAGGATGGGGACAGGGAGGCTGAAGACTGACTGAGGACTGGGAGGAGGGGCTGGGAGGAGGAAAGGAGGGTAAGCAGGGGAATACATGGAAAAAAGGCTTTTTAATATAAATAAATAAACCCAAAAATTTTACTTTGCTATTTTAGCTGTAAACATTGATTTTTCTCTTGCTTTCTCAAACTTCTTAACCAATCTTTCTTTCTTCTTTTCTTCCTTTCTC
Organism: Sigmodon hispidus; assembly: GCA_004025045.1. Taxonomy (NCBI): domain Eukaryota; kingdom Metazoa; phylum Chordata; class Mammalia; order Rodentia; family Cricetidae; genus Sigmodon; species Sigmodon hispidus. Next base: position 76,059 of record PVIH01008946.1, on the reverse strand, counting down.
TTTTACTGTCTTGTTTCTATCACTTGAATAATAAAGTGTTATAGATCATGTTTTATAATTTGAATATTTAAGAATTCCATTTATCAAGTTATAATCCTGTCTCAAGTATTTCATACCAATCAATATTGTTTGAATTTAGGGGCTCAAAAATTCCCTTAAAACAAATCAAGCTGTGCACCATAAAATTGCACTTTAAAAAAATTTTAGCTCAAGGCAATATCATTAAGTTTTCTGCTCATACTCACTAGTTTTACATAAAAATGACTCAGCTGCATAGCATCTGAAATATTAAAATATGATTTTTTTCACACTGATATATTAATAGTTTCCCCAGGTTAGGCTCATCTTTGGTATCTACTTTCCAGCTTCACAAGCAAATGTCAAGTGACAATGTTCTATAAATTTTGTCTTTGTGTACTGCTATTTTTTACTTCTTTGTCTTCAAGTTTGTTTCACGTTTTGTAGAGGCATTGGCCTTCTGCTTCAGTCACATGAAAGGAAACATATTATACAGGGCACAGATTTTGATTTATCTTTCCAGATAAAAATGTGACCTCAGTATCAGTTAAGGGTGGCCATGGTAATGGAAACTGCATCAAGCAGTGTGAAAGTGGGCCTCAGAACCCACTAGTTACAGGCAGATGGCTTCAGAACCATGGACAGTGTGGTTCTAGGAGGGATGATGTTTGCTTATTACGGGCTTCTCCATGGCTTATTGCTCAACACATCTAAAATGCACCCACTGAGGTCATGAGTGTGGGTACTTCAAAAAACAGAATGCAAGCCTCATCATTTGAGAGTAATGGGCTACACCAGCTGTATGGAAGGATTATTTGAGTACGGGCTTGTCTTGTTCTCTTGCTCCTGCCCCAGGAGCCCAACCTTTGAGAGCAAGAAAATACAGATATTAAAGTATTTGGGGGATGACATAAAACACACATATATATATATATATATATATGTGTATGTGTGTTTTTAAACCCTACAGCTTTACTGAATCTAGTATTTTTTATGTGTCAGAATATCACCTTAATTAACTTTTGTAGTCCTTCTTTACAGATTTGTGGCCTTGCTAATTAGAAAATCAATCTATAGTCCTACAGCCTAGGTTTTTTGTATTAATATATACTAGTTGTAAAACCAAAAGAATTTTATTAAAACTTTTTATTTGAATATGAGACACATAGCATATTTGCTTTCTCTGTTACATTTTTAAAATTTCCAATCTGCTTCCACTTCTCTGTTTCTATCATCCTTTCTTTTTTTCTTACGTTATTAAACCTAAGTTCACACAGAAGAGAACTATTTCTTACTTTTCTTTGTGAATTTGACTTATTATAATGTTCCTCATATACACTTTCCTGCAGATGACATAATTATGTTCTTTGTAGATAGATAATGCTCCCAGGAGGGGGTGGGGTGTGTGTGTGTGTGTGTGTGTGTGTGTGTGTGTGTGTGTGTGTGTGCATGCACACGCATGCATGTGTGTGTGTGATTTTTTTATTTATATCTTTGGTTGACTGATTATGTAACTTTACTATTGTGAAGACTGAAAGCTATGGATGTGTAAGAATCTATGGTGTTGTAATTTTCGAGTTTGGGAGGCAGAGAGCAGGAGTAGTCTCTCCCGATCACATGAAAGTTCTATTTTAAAGTTTCCAAAGAAACTTCATACTAATTTCCCCTGTGGCTGCTGCACTGGTTTATATTCCTACCCACAATGTTAAGAGTTGAGCTCCAAATCAGAGACTGACTCCAAAAGCCATTCTCTTTTTAATCACTTTAACAGTAAATGTGTTTTTTTCTAAAAACAAAACAAAATCCTATATTGCCATATAAATTGAAAAGTAAGAAGTAAAACTCCAATATGTAGTAATAATAAAATAGCAATATCTAAACAAACCTAGCAATTTTGACATGTATGAATCTGTATGAGAAACAATGATAAGCATGTGAGGGGTTGGATTCTAGGGTTTAATAAAAGAAATTTTTTCTAATGGGGAGGGGAGTAGATGGGAGGTGGGAAAGTGAATGGGAGGAAAAACTGTACATTTAAAAAAATTTTAAAATTATTAAATAAAAATTTTTAAAAGAATCTTAATATATGTAGCAAAATATGGAATTCTACTAAAGTTACTTAGTCTTAGACTCACAAACATTTTTAAAATGTTATTCTGAAGTATTTCATGATAAAAAGGAAAATAATCTTGTATTTATATATTTTCTATATTTTTCTACATGAGTTATTACTATGCTGTAGCTTCTTGGGAAAAATAATTTTGTTGAGTACCTATTATGTGAGAGCCAAGTACTAAGTGCTTTATATAAATTATCTCAATTGTTGGAATATTTAGTTCAGAGTCGCAGTCTGCAGAGCTTTGAACAGATACTGCCCCCTACAGGATCTGGAATGTAACTCCCTGTTTTTTATCTATGGGATGCTTGTGACTTTCCTTTCAAAATTTCAGAACAGAAAAAACTTGGACTCTTTTTCTTCTGTTTGTTCGTTCAAATTCTGATATGTTTTTAAAATATTATTTTACTATCATCCCTTAAAAGCCTGTTTGTTTTCTGGCAAGAAGTAGAATAGGAGCAGGGAGGAGGAACAGGGATTAGAGAAAGGGGTAGATAATCAGGGTAGACCATGTGAGAAAAAATACCCATTTTCAATAAAAAGGGGGAAAGATTGTTACAGGTGTACAGAATAGGTTAGTAGTGAGTTCATGACTTGTTTTAAAAACACTTATTCTCAGAATAAATTATTTACTTCTTAAAAAACCAAAAAGACAAACGACTCACCTTGGAAAGGAAAATCACTTCAATCAATCCTGAGCCACACGATCAAGCTTGATGTCAACAGTGCTGAGTTATGTTGACAGCAGTCGCCCTCTTACTGTGCAGAAAGGACGCTTTGACTCTGTGGTCTTCTCCTACCTCCTACATCTACCAATTCTAACTATGATCAAAGCATTAGATCAGTCTAGAGTAAGAGACCCTTCACAGGAAACTTAGCTAGATCTGTTCAAGTGTTGGGGTCTTCAAATCCAAGGTGGTAGAGCCTTGAGAGACCTGAACATTAAGGGTGACATGACCTAGTGAGAGAAAAATGACTTCTCATACAAACTAAGACAGATGAGAAAGTAGTAGACTTTATTTTGTGTTTATCAACTCTGTTACTAGTTTTGGCAAACTTTCCTAATGAAAATGTTACTGGGGTGGGGGGTTGGGTGGGGGTGCTACAGTAGCTTTGTAACTTTTCTATGGCCAGAAAGTATTCTACAATTAAATTTTTCTTTTTGGAAGATAAAAAAAAAAAGCTCAAGAAGTAATCATGCAACTTGCAGTTGCCGAGTTGGGGAAATTAGTGAATATGCATAGGCCCAATTTTAACTAGCTGCACAAAGATGTAGTTGAATATCAGTTTAAAATTATTTTCTAGCAAATAATCAGAGGGGTCTGCTCACATGACTGAGCTTGCAGAACTCCGGAACAAGGAAAGGAAGGATAATTGCTGAGCTTTAAAGATCTTGATGGAGTTATTGTGTTGCAAATTTCTACTTATTCTTTGAAGATGTGATAGTCCCCGATAGATATTTATAGCAGTGTCAATAGTTTTGATTATATAAACACAATAGCATGTACACTTTACACATGCAAATTTTGAAGGTTATTGTTAAAATGAAACAAAATAAGTAGTTAGAAACCTGAGTTGCTGAAGAGAAGTTCTGAATGATAGCCTTTGGTATGCAGCGTTTTTTTACCCCAGGACAGGGGGAACCAATGGCTGACACTGAAGTCATCCTTTTAGAGCTAGACACAATAGTTAATGCTGATCTTGTCTGTTCAATGGCTGTGATAATTATTTCCAATTGTTCTGCTAGGAGATTTTAAAACCCAGGAGGTATTTGAAATGCTCCATTCAAAGTTTGTGTGTGTGGTTATGGTTTTCAAACACACGCTCAGCAAATATCCTAGCTTTCTTTCTCTTTATTCTTTTAATATCCTGGTTTTCTAGGATATTAAATCTTTCTAAACTAAATTTAGTAAATTTCATGGCTTCTCACTGTAGAATTAATCTGCACCCATTTTACTCTCTGCACAGCATTTTGAGTTGTGTTTTTTTTTTCTCCACTGTGGCTATAAACGGTAATCATAAAAGACATTGCCTGGTGTGGTAAACACTCTGGAGGCATAGGGAGGTGGATTGCTGTGAGTTTGGGGTAAGCATAGTCTCCATCAGAAGTGTCAGGCCAGCCAAAGTTACACAGCCAGCTTTCCCAAAAGCAAGCAAACAGATAATACAACAACAACAAAAAAAATTCAACAACAACAAATATGTTGACATTCCCCCAGTAGTGAGAAATAACAAGCTTGCAGCTCCTATGTAACCACTAAAATGTGGTGGTTTTCAAGAGGAGCAGATGAGAGACCTGAGCTTCTGTCTTACTGAGTCACCGTGTTAAATGACTGTGGCTCTTCAAGCTGCTACACTACAAGGAAATCCAAGGCAGACTAAGGGTGACTCTGTGGTCACTGTGGTTAGTTGGCTTAGTCTACCAGCCTCTATTCCATCAACAGCAGTAGCAGTAGATGGACAAGCATGTTTAGACTCTACATTTTCTCCAGGGCTGTTCCTAGCTTTCAGGTGTAGTATAGTAGAAGTCCCAGATCTAAGGAGAAAGAATGAGATTACCTGCTGTAATTTCCTTGAATGACAAACTCTAGAGGCATTATAAAATGATGGTTTTATGTATTCATACCTATCCAAACCCATCACTTTTCCCCCTTGTCTATATTTTTGAAGGAGACTTTCTCAATTCGTTTTTGCTTGACAAGTTTGGGACATCTCCCAAGCCAAACCACTTCCTTTTCTCCTGGCAGCTTTTTTTTTTTTCTCATTTAAAAACAACAAATTCTTCAAGTTTCCTCCCTTTTATCATCTTTAGATATCACTGCAGCTGCTCACCTCTTTCTTTTCTATTTCTTATTGTCTGACAGTTCATGTGTTTACATAATAAAATTCAGTCATTCTACCCTCTATTTTGCTCCCTCCTTCTTATTTTCTTCCTCTGAAAACATCTTTTCAAGCCTCCCTCCACTTAATGTCTTCTTTCTATGTGTGTCCCACAAGTTTGTCAAAATTTCATGCCTCGGGTGGGAGACAGAATGTTTCCTGGAACAAGCTGCTTCACTTCTGTCCTTCCAACCTTGTGCCTTACATTTGAGTTTTTCAAATGTAAGTGTCTTCTGCTAGCACTCTAAATCCTGTGCTTTTGTGTGTGTGTGTGTGTGTGTGTGTGTGTGTGTGAGAAAGAGAGAGAGAGAGGGGGGGGGAGAGAGAGAGAGAGAGAGAGAGAGAGAGCTCTGCTTCATGCACTCATGTTTACATGTAGGTGTCTTCATTGATCACTATCCACTTTATTTACTGAGGCAAGGTCTCTTGCTTAACTTGAAGCTAGCCAGCCAGTCTAGCCAGCCTAAGAATTCTGGGATCTGTTGTCTCTGCCTCTCAAATACTAAGGTTATAGAACCCCTCTATTCATAGCTTTTTATGTGGGTGTTAGTGATCTGCTTTATCGACTAAGCCTTCTCCCCATCCACCTAGACTGTCTTTTAAATGGCATCATCTCTGTAAATGACTATATGTCTCATGTGTGTTCTAAAGGAAGATTTATGGCTAAAGCTGAGGTTCATTCTCACTCTTTAATTCCAACTGCTAGAAGGCCAACATATAGGCATCTTAAACTAGGCATAAACTCCTGTAACTGTGTTGGGATTCTCATCTCTGTCCTTTGTTACTGTGTTCAGAAGCAGTATCTCCCAGTGCTAATCACCAGCTTTCATAAATCTACCTCCTTACTGCAAGCCAGTCCAATGTGTCAGCTTTACCTCTGTGGTCTCTTCTGAATGAGAACAAACCTTCTGCCCCAGAAGAGTGTTGCTATTTCTTTTATAGCATTGCCTTTCTTTTTATCATTCCTTAAACCTTTCCTGTAGCCCAAATGCTCATAATATAAACTTCTGTCCTTGTTTCCATCTGATTTTAAACCTATAACACAGTTTCCATTTTACCTACAACAGAAGCCAAAGTGCCATACTAGCCAACAGGTAAGAAAAACCCTTCTCTCACCTTTCCTTGAAAATAAACAAAATCTTCCTCTTGGGTCAAAGTAAACATCATTTCTTCAAGAAAAACATGCATAGGCACACATATGACCCTAGAGGAAGTCCCACAAAGAAATGAGAATGAAAAATTGGTTCACACTGACTTTAAAGATCTGGATGGGACTTCTCAAAAGTCTAATGCCAGGTAGTTCATTATCAGCATATTTAAAACATAGTAAACTTTGGGCAAAGGTTTCCAGGCAATAATTATTCCAATTAAATGGGCACAATGAGCGTTAAGAAGTGACTACATAGAAACTCTGTTACAAAGTACATGTGACCATGAAGGTAGATTCTATAGAGAAAAGGCCTCAAAAATCTAGTATGGTCTTTCTACAGGATAACATAGAAGTCAGCAGTCTATAAAGTACATGTAAAATCTCCCCTGTGGTCTAGGGTCAGAAGCATCTAAGATAATCCTTCTTGGGGATTTGAGTGAGATCCACATCTACAACAAAAGGTGACTGAGCTCTCCTTCTACAGATAGCAAAAAGGTCACCAGGTCATTAATAAAATCCACTCCTGGCTTTCTGGGCCAAAAAAAAAAAAAAAAAAAAAAAAGGTATTTTTGTTTCTTCCATTGAGAAGAGGCTCTTGTATGTCTAACATTACTGAATTCCCTAGTAATCTGTGAGCACAAGAAGTTTTGTGCTCCCAATATTTAGCTATAAATATCCTACGACTTAATTATGTTAGTGTACCTCACACTTTTTCAACTAAAGAATTCAGATTTTCTTACTTGGAAAGTTATTTTTCTATTTACAAATATATTTAAATACATTCATAATTTTCATTTATTCTCCAGTTTGTTGAAATATGCAAAATTAAAAGTATTTATTATAATGAGAGATTCTCATTTTGAAACTTAAAGCAAATTTGGCAAAATGAACACTTAGGGACACCATTAAAACCCCACCTTCGTCCTCTCTGTAATCTAAACCACAGGGTGCTCTGCATCAATACTACTTCTTGCCTCTATTTTGCGGCCAGTTTCTTCATAAAGGGACCAGCAAAGATGTTCAAAGACACCTAAAAACAGGACTGGTCAGACCTCTCCCACCCACTTTGTCTGTGTCTGCCCATATTGTCTTCCATGTCTTCACAGCTGCTCACACTCTCTCAAACTCATACACAGTTTAGATATCCCATCAGTCTTGGACATTCTCAATGCTCTACCATGGGCTTCTTTAGGTTCTGTTGCTGGTTCTGTATGCCCATGTTTTCGTTAGGATCTTCCACTGGAGTATTGTGGGAAAAAAAAGCCCAAACATACCACCTTTATATAACCCTGAATTCTATGCTTAGTTTATTGGTATATGCTATGAAATCACTACAGATTATATTGATGGAGAACACAGGGATCTTTCTCTAAACCTTGCAATTTAACTTACCTCATTATAAGCTTTAGCAAAAGGTCTTCTTTGTAAGTAAAGGTTTAATTTCAAACATTCTGATATGGAAAAAAAATATGTTTGCAAACTTTTTCCTGTTCTGTGCATTAAATACCCTCTGAGCCATTCTAACTTTCCAGCCTTCCTTTTCCCAACAGGGGCTAAATTCTGGTTGAGTTTTTCCTCTGGTGAGATTGGATGGAAGAAATGGAGGAGAAGGTTTCTTTGATTCTCCAGAATCCTCACCAGCCTTTTAGAAGCCTGAATTGGAATCTCTCTGCAAAGGCTGTGATGACTCACTTTGTATTATATTCCTACACTTCCGTCTGCCCACAATTGATAAACAAGCATCTATTTAGTAGGCTGTTGTTTCATTAAGTTGACTGGTTTTTGTCATTTTCAGTTTAGTGTGGTTATTGTTTTAATGTGCCTTGTTTCAGCTGAGCAGGCAGGTATATATAAGGACTTCCTCAATCCTAGTAGTGCTCTCACTCATAGAAATCTATCTCTTTTTTTTGTTGACTATGATATAGAAACAAAAGGAAGACTCGAATGATATTAAACAAAAAGATCAAATCTACCAAGTACTATCTCTGCTGTGTGATAGAGCTTTCCATTGTCAGTAACTCAGATTGATTGCATGCACTCCTAACTAAATATGCTGACAAGGACATGTCACCTCTGAGCTACAATAACCAATATACTCAGTATAATCATGAGAAAACTATCAGAAAAATCCAAACCCAGCAAAATTCTATAAAATGTTTGACAAGGATTCTTCAAAATTTTCAAGGTCATTATAAATAAAGTCTGACAAGCTGTCACTACCAGAGGACATGACCAGTAAGTCATTTTTATTGGGATAAGAATTAAAAAAATGAAAATAAAAGAGTATACTAGGTTAAAACTAAGGATAATTAATTAGATATAAGCTTTAGTTAATAAAGCAATAATAGTCTGAGAGATGGTACAGAGGTTAAGAATCTAGGCTGCTCTTGCAAAAGACCCATATTCAGTACATAGCACCTACATGGAAGCTCATAACTGCCTGCAAATGAAGTTCGGGGGGGGGGTCTAATATTTCCTCTTCTGACCCACACAGCCACCGCTTGCACATGGTTCACAGACATACTTGCATGAAAACCACCCAAACACATAAAATAAGCTAGCTATGTCTTTTAAAATAACTATATAACTAAAGTTTCCTTAATTAGAAGAGTTGTACTGTACAAGGACAGGTCTTACCAATTTAAGGACCTGGATATAGGCTACACAGGTAAATTGCATGCATTGAAATTATTTTAATTTTAATTAGTTCTGTGAGTTTACATTTATAATTTTGATAACAAAGAAAGCATAAAAATTGACTTTGGTCAATTTGATTATCAAATGGTTATCAAAACTGGCTCAAAAGAAAGCAGAAAATATATTTAAGTATTACATAATAAGTTTAAATTTAATAAATAATATATTTAATAAAAATAGCACAGAAGTGTCTGTGCTGATTTGAATGAGAGAATGGATCTTATAGATCCATATATTTGAACGCTTTGTTCTCAGTTGTTGAAACAGCTTGAAATAATTAGGAGATCCAACTAATCTTGTAGGAAGATGTGTTATGAGTGTTTGAGGTTTCAAAACACTGCAGGTTCAGCATTCTGAAATATATCTTGAATTCTTAGCACTACAGAGGCAGAGACAGGTGGCTGTCTGTGAGTTTGAGGCTATCTTGCCCTACGTAATGAGCTACACAGGACAGCTAGGACTATAAAGAAAGGCTGTATCTAAACAAACAAAAGGCTGTATCTAAAAAAACAAAGATGTAAGCAATTTTCAGTGTCACCTCTAAGTTCTCTATTTTTAAAGCAAGATAGAAAATTTTAGCTCCTTCTCCAGAACTAAGCCTGCCTGCCTTCTCATATCCATGATGATCAGAGTTTAAAATTCTCACAAACTATAAGCCCTAAATAAACTCTTCTATACTTTGAGCATGATGTTTTTTCACAGTGACAGAAGAGTAGCTAAGACAAAATTGAGAGGGGTAGGGTAGGCTATATATATTTTTTTTTGGTTGTTGCTTGTTCTGTCTTTTGAATGTGGATGATTTGGGAACTTTAGACCAGAAAAAAGTTCAATGCTATATGTGAAGCTTAATGGGCCATGGAAATAGGAACTTGGTAAACAATAATGCTGAGAGCAATTTGGACTATGAAAGTTCAGCTCAAGATGTTTCAGAGGGGAATGATATTAGCAACAGGGTTATATACAGTTGCAACAGACAATTATACAGTTAGGTATTTATCCTCCATGAAACAATAACATAAAGATGTAAGACATGCTCTTTGCAGTACTTTCTGTAGAAGACAAAAAGGAAAACAATTTAAGTGTCTGCTACAGGGTAACAGCCAACTAATTGTCCTATTATGAATAACCCACTGAGGAATATCTGTGAAAAGGATACATTACAACTTTCAAATTGCAACCTAGAAAGCACATCTGAAAAATCTCTGTGAGGTAATTATGTTTAATGTTTTGATTTTACACTCTTCTCTTTCAATTAACTTTTTTTGTCTTTATTTTAAAAAGTTCTCTTGGTATGATTCACTAATATATTTTATATAGCAATGGAAGAGATTTTAGAGATCATCCACACAAATACCTCACCCAGATGCTGACCTTATAAAATATAATGAGTCTAAGTGGAAATAATGCTGTGTAGCATAAATTCTTGCCAGATTCTAAAGACACAGAATTAGAAAAAATAGAATGTAAGCTTCTTTCATCTTTATAGTTCATAGCACTAAGTGCCTTCATAAAGAAATCATAGAGAGCTCACATTAGAAATTTAATAAACAGCAAACCTTAAAGCTCTTCAACAAAAAATAAGCAAACACACCTTGAGAAAAAAAAAATGTCAGAAAACAACCAAACTGAGAGCTGAAATCAATAAAGTAGAAACAACAAGAAAAATACAAAGAACTAATGAAAGAAAGAGTTGGTTCTTTGAGAAAACCAACACAATAAATAAAACCTTATCCAAAATATCTAAAAGGCATAGAGAATGACCAAATTAAGGCCAGAAATAAAAAAGGAAACATAATATCAGACACTGATAAAATCTAAAGAATCATTTGATCATACCTTATAAACCTGTCCTTCACAAAATTGGAAAAATCTAAAAAATGAAAAGAACCCCCCCCAAAGAAAACTTCAATAGATACTTCTTACCAAAGTTAAATCAAGATCAGATAAACAATTTAAATCTACCTATAATCTGTGTTGATACAGAGTCAGTCCTGAAATTCTCCTAAAAAACAAAAACAAACAAACAAACCCAAAACAACAACAACAACAAAAGGCCAGGGCCTGACTTTCAAAGAGTGACTGACAATAGAATTATCCCACAAAGTAGAAATAGGAAGAACATTGTCAAATTTGTTTTATGAGGCTACAGTTATCTTGTTACACAAGCCACACAAAGATTCAACAAAGAAAAAGTTACAGACCAATTTCCCTCATGAACATAGATGAAAAAATACTCAATAAAATACTTGCAAACTAAATCTATGACTACATCAAAAAGATAATCTTTAATGATCAAGTAAAATTCATCCCAGAAATGAAGGGATAATTTACCATATGAAAATCAGTGAATATAAACCACCATATAAATAAATTACAAGCAAAAACCCCACACAATCATCTCATTTGATGCTGAAAAAGCCTTTGACAAAAATTAACTTCCTTTCATGATAAAAGTTTTGGAGAGATTAACAATACAAGGGACATTTCTAAACATAATAAAGGGAAAGTATAGCAATCCTATAGCCAATATCAAATTAATGGAGAGAAATTCTAAACAATTCCACTAAAATCAAGATCAAGACAAGGTTGTCCGTTCTCTCCATATCTATTCAATGTAGTACTTGAAGTTTTAGCTAGAGCAATAGGACAACTGAAAGATCAAGATGTCACAGTATACATAAGTGACTATAAAAATTCTACCAGGAAACTCCAGCAGATGATGAACACTTTCAGTAAAGTGACTGGAACAAAAATTACCTTTAAAGAAATCAATGTTCCTTCTATATACAAATGACAGAGACTGAGGAAATGTATCAAAGAAACAATACCCTTTAAAACATTCCCAAAGATTAATAAATATCTTGTAATATGTCTATCCAAGCAAGTGAAACACCTGTGTGATTAAAAGCATGAAGTCTCGAAAGAAAGAAATTGAAGACAATATCAGAAGATGAAAAGATTTTCCATGCTCATGGATTGGTAACCTTGCCATAGTAAAAATGACCATTCTACTAAAGGGAATCTACACATTCAATACATTTCTCATCAAAATTATAACACAATTGTTTACAGATCTTAAAAAGAGAAAAACTTCACATGGGAATAGAAAAAGCCCAGAATATTTAAAACAATCCTGAACAGTGAAATAACTACATCATTGTTTTTAATTTCAAATTGTACTACAGAGGTATAGTAATAAAAAACACATGGTATTGACATAAAAAATATACATGTTGTTTAATGGAATTAAATTGAATATCCAGATATAAGTCCACATAACTATAGATACCTGATTTCTTTAAAAAGATCCCAGAAATACACACTGGAGAAAAATACAGGCTCTTCAACAAATGATATTAGTCAAATTGGTGTTTGCATGCAGAAGAATACAAGGAGATCCATCTTTATTATCATGCTCCAAACTTAAGTCCAAGTGTGCCAAAAACCTCAACATAAGACCTGACACATCAAAACTCATAGAAGAGAAAGTAGGGAATAACATTAAATGCATGTACACAGGAGACAGCTTTGTAAACCTGCAGTAATAAGTGTAGGCACTAAGATCAATAATTGAACTGATAAGCTTCTGTAAGGCAAAGGGTACTATCAACTGAAGAAAGTGGCAACCTATAGAGTAGGATAATTTTTTTACCATCTTCACAGGAATTGAGGGCTAGTATTTAAAATGTATAAAGAACTTAAACTAAATATCAAAAATAACCCAAATAAAAAATGGAGAGAGATCTAAACAGATAGTTGTCAACAGAAGAAACTTAAATGGCTGAAAACAGAGAAATGTTCTGCATCATTAGCCATCACAAAATGCAAATGGGACCAAGTGCAGAGATACATAGCCAGACACTGTTATGAGAGGGCATCTAACTTGAGCTCTCTATCAGATCCCTTCCCATGGAACTAAGGGAAAACCATGGGAAACGGGGAGGAAAGATTTTAGGAGTCAGAGGGGTTGGAGAACACCTCCTACAGAATCAACTAATCAGGGATCTCTCTCATGGGCTCACAGAGACTAAATTGACAAGCTAATGGCATACAAGGTTCTGTACCAGATCCTCCGTATGTATGTTGATGGTTAGCTTGGTGTTCCCATGGGACTCATTGCAGTAGGAGTGTGTGTGTCTGACTATTTTGCCTGCTCTTGACACTATTTTTCTCCCATTTAATTACTTTTTCCAGCCCCCATATGAGGACTTTCATTGTGTCTTATTGTATCTTCTTTTCTCATGTTTGGTTGTGGTCTCTTGGAGGCCTGCGCTTTTCAGAAGAGATAGGAAGGATGAGTGAATTTGAGGGAAAGGAGAGTGGAGGGGAAACTATTGTCAGGGTGTGTTGTATGAGAGAAGAAGGTATTTCAATTAAAAAAAGAAGAAAAAGGTAACTTACAGCAGATACTACATGAGCAGCAATAGAAATGTGATGCCTTTTCAGTGAGTTAATGAAAGAGCACTGTTTGTTCTTCCGCTATAGTACAGACATGAGCTAAGAATAGTGATCATTTAACTCAGACAAATTACTATTCAGGGAGAAATTAAATTTCTACAAAGATTTCATACCAGTTGCTCTGTCCATGGAAGTTGATCTTACAATATTAAAAGCATGATTATTAATATATTATATGAGCAACAATAACGAGTAATTGGAACTGAAGCCACCCTTTTCCTTTTCTTGTGCAGTTTAGATTAAGTGGCATAGCAAAGAAATGGAACTAGCCTAGATGGCCATCAAAAAGATGAAGGAAATAAGGTAATATACACAATGGAATTTTGGTTAAGTATAAATAAAAATAAAATGATGAAATTTACCGGAAGGTAGGATATGGAAAATAAGTAAGGAGATCTAGACTCAAAAAAATAAAATCTCATGTTTGTTCATGAAAATCCTAGCTTATAAAACCTGAATAAATTATGTAAGTATGAGTATGAATATAAGCAACTATGAAGACAATGAGAAAGTAAAAAGAAGATGTTGATGAGGGAATTATCAATGGATTACAGATAACATGAAAGAAAAAGGTCATGGGTTGGAAGTTTATGAGGGGCCAGGGGAATGAAGGAAAGGGAAGAAAATCAGCAAAAACAAATTTTGATTTAAAAAGCCAATAGAAAAATCCAATAATGTGTATGTTAAATTGATATTTTAATGAAAAATAATTATATCATATTAGATAAAAAAATACTTTTAAATTTTATGTAACATTATTAAATTGAAACTGCACTAATAAATCTCCATTTAGTACTTAGGGGCCATTTATTTAGGTTGTGCTTTAAATCAATGTACATAATTAGTTATGAAATTCTATGCTCAGTGGTAACAGGTTTGTTCTCACCCTGTCTGTAGAGGAATGTGAAGTCTACAGAAGGAAAGGCCTTGAGAGCCTTGAAACTCATTTTAATCTATGTAGCCAAGCCATTTGATTAAAGAAATAAAAATTCAGGTTTAGGCAGCTGGGGCTTCAGCATGACTAATGGAGAACCAGAGCTTTTTATCTCTCAGAGATACTAATGTAGCCTAAACCTTTACCCAGGAACTTTTTCCAAACATCCACTTTTTACAGAGGAGATTCTACAAAACTCAGTCATGATTAACTTCTGTAATGGGATTATGTTCTGTTACATTGTAAATATTGGTCCCTCCTTTTGGTTTAATAAACTGCTGATTGGCCAGAAGGCAGACAGGAAGCATGGGCATCAGATAAAACTCTAAGAATAGGAAGAGCAGAGCAGAGACACCAGCAGAAAGAGTTGTCTGGAGATGCAGAAGAAAGAAGACAACCCTGCTGCTCTGAGAAAAGGTACCAAGCCACATGACTAAACCAATTAGTGGAAATAGGTTGAGTTAAGATGAAATAGCTAGCTAGCAATATGTCTAAGCCATAGACCTTTATTAATATAAGCCTTTGTGTGATTATTTGAGGTTAAATTGCAGCGAGGCTGAGAGAGGGTCTAAACCTTGGGGCTAGGCCAGAAAAGACTGGGATAGAAACTAATTATTACAAATCAAATAGTTTTTCTGTGTAATTTACAGAGTCATCTTCACTGATGCCTTCTCTTGAAGATATAGACTAAGCACTTGCCTTGTGATAGTTGTGTTGAATTACTTCCAATATGGAATGTGCACACTCCCCATTCAAGTATTCAGGATCTTTTATTTGTTGTTTTTATAAGCATGGCTGAGATATGAACTAATCCTCTGATCGATATCCTGTGACAGGCAGATGTAATGAAGGCACAGTGCAGCTTAAAGAGGCTAAAGTTCACAAATATGCTGAGGCTTTACTCTTTTTTATGAAAAAAGAAGCAGTCCATCATGAAGCCAAGGCAAGAACTGACTATACACATAAGCACTAAGCTCTGCATGGGAGAAGTACAAAAGTGGGAAGCAGGGGTGTGGGCTGAGGGGATCAAAACCTTGAGAGATAAGTGGGAGAAATGAGGTCAAGGTAAGAACATTGAGAATCTGAATGTCATCCAGTAGGATAATAAATTGTTTTTTAATATTTCATTATGAATAAAGTCATATTTTTTATCCATGTATACCCTTGATCAAGCTCCCTACCCTTCCTGCCCCTTCCAGTCACTCTCTCTTCTCCACATCACTTTATCTCCTCCCCCACAAGGGCAGGAGGTCCCAAGGTCCCAATAATATGGATCTTTCTATAAATGTTATTTATTTAAAAAATTCTTTCTTGTCCCTTCAAAAAACACAAAACTTGTTTGTGTTATGAAAAAGTTTGAAAGCATGTATATATATATATAATACAAAACTGGATGAGACTTTGATATGGAAGACAGCTGGGGATACAGTGGCTTTCTTCATGTGTGAATAGTCAAGAGGAAGCTCTAATGTTTACTATTTAAAAAGGAAATACCTACCACTATTGATTGTTGAATTCCCTAGAATAACTGAACATTGGAATGAGTAATGAAATATTAGAATAAACATTTCTTTGTAACAAATTCGTAATATAAAATATTGTTAAACATTAAAATATTTTTCAAACTTTTAAAAAATAATTTCTTAAGGGTCATGGTCATAAAATCATCATTTCATTAAATATAGTCCATAATTCATCATTTCTCAAACAAAACAATAAAGTACAATGTTTATTGTTGTGGAATGTTAGTTTAGGATAAGCTATATTCAGTTATGCTGTGGAATGACTAGTGATGCAACGATGTTTTGCATAGTTTTATGTTGCATTTGTTTAACTGTGAAGCTGTATTGCTTTGCTTGTGTCAAACACCTGATTAGTCTAAAGAAAAGCTGAATGGCCAATAGCAAGGCAGGAGAAAGGATAATTAGGGTTGGTATGAAAAGAGAATACACAGAAGTAAAGGAGGAGGATCAAGAAACGAAGAAGGAGAGGAGATGCCCAGAGCCAGCCACTCAGGCACACAGCCAGCTACAGTGTAAGAAGGAAAGAGATAGGTGGAAATAGGTGGAATAAATTAAGTTAATAAAAGCTGGCTGGAAATAAGCCAAGCTAAGGATGTGAATTTGTAAGTAAAAATAAGTCTCCCTGTATTTATTTGGGAGCTGAATAGTAAAAATCAAGGAACCAAACAAACAAATCAAAAATACCTTCTAGAATTCCTATTTTCTAAAAACCCTGGTCAGGTAGTATGTTGCTCAGAACTATGTTTATTAGCCACATTATCTCACATAATGCCCATCATGCTTCTAAGAGTCGAAAGTCAGGTATGTAACTCTTCAGATCTTTTGAGTACCTGATTGTAGACTGCAACTTGGTATAATACATCTTGATCACTTTGAAATAGTTTATTAGAGGGTTTTCATTATGCTTTAGATTTAGTTATTTTATTTTACATGCATGATTATTTTGTCTGCATGTATGCACGTGTAGCACCACCATGTTGTGTTCTGCTGCCCACAGAGGTCAGGAAAGAATATTGAGTCTTTTGGGAACTGGAGCTAAGAGTGATTGTGAGCCACCACCAGATGCATGCTGGGAACATAACCTAGGTTTTCTACTAGATCAAGTGCTCTTAAAAACTGTGTCATCTCTCCAACATCAAGGAACATTATTCTTTAAAAAGAGGAAAATCTGACCATTGCTATTGGTTTATAGTATACCTAAGTAAGTCTTTCTAAAAGTTACATAGAAAAATGAGTCTCACAGCAATCTGTGTGTCCATGTTCCAAACATGTTCACAATAAAAAAGTTATTTTGCTTTTCTTTAGTTGTATGGATAAGACATAGGACAAGAAGATAATTTTTAGAAAACAAGTGACTTTAGAATGGTAGTGTAGGCCAGAGGGTAAAGGTGCTTGCTGCTCTAATGTTGTACTAATCCTAATTGGTCTTAATAAAAACCCAGAGCCAGATACTGGAGTAAATGGTCTAAGGTTAGAGAAGCAGAGGAATAAGCCACTTCAGAAACTTCTCACAAGTACTGATTTCTCAGGCCAAAAGGAGAAGCTCCTGTCTCCACAAATCCTCAGACAGAATGCTCTGAGTCCTCAGTTGAAAGGGGGAAGAAACAAACTCCTGTCTCCTCCTGCCTTTACTCTGCTCATCCGTATCACTTCCTGTCTTAGCCTTTCTAGTGTTCTGATTCAAGGGGTGTGTGCTTCTCAAGTACTGGGAGCAAAGTCAAGAGATAACAAGTGCTAAATTTAAAGGTGTTTGCCACCACAGCCTGACCTCTATGGCTAACTCTGTAGCTGGCTCTGCCCTCTGATCTTAGGCAATATTTATTTGTTAGATTAAACATAATATATTACCACATCGTATCAATGGCCTGAGTTCAATCCTCATCACTCCCATGCTTTGAAGAGATAAAGTTGTCTTCTGATATCCACATGTATTCTTAGGTATTCACATAAATTCATATTCAATAAATACAAAAAATGTATACAAAATATGTTTTAATTTTACCAAAACTAAATAAATCAGACACCAAGATTTCTTGAGTGCTTTGCAAAAAATAATGTATTTCATGAAACAAAAAATTTACACATTTTAAAATCTAAATTTGTTTCTGTTTTTGCTAACACTGATACACCTTACAGAGTTCTTGAGTTCCATTCATGAGAATATGCTCCAAGGTACATATGAGTAGTTCAAATGAATGTACCCTTTTTATTAAGCAGGAATATCAGAAATATTGTGTCTTCTTGCATCAGGCAATGACTTAATTTATGGTATTTTCTTGACATACAAATGGAATACTCTTTCCTTTACAGAAACCTTACCTCATGCTCTTCTGATACTACATATATAACTTTGCTTTCCCAGGTTTCTCTTCAAAGAATAATAGTCAGACTAGGTGTGGATTCAGTGAGCCTATTGGGGACAATACAGTTGGCCAGTAGAATGAAGGAGAATCACAAGTGCCAGAATAAGGTTGTGAGCTCCACAGAGAACAGGTACCAGCCATTGACATGGGTCAAAGGAAGTTCATAAATTAGCCCTCTATTCTAACAATGCTCAGTCTTCATATTGCTAAAAGCTATGGTAGAAATAATAGCAAACAAAAGATCAGCTGCCACCAGGACACTGCTATTCAAGAAGATTTTGTAGACATGGCTGTAACAATCTATAAACTGAGTAGAAGCATACACTAACACATTCCTAACAAATAATCAAGTGGATATGTACTAGAAAGAAAATATTTACTATAGATTGGAGGAAGATGTCTTTTTCTTTATATCTGAGTTCTAATCGTAGTTGAATATATGATCTCAGTTTGTGTTTTATAACACACATCTTCATTAAGAACTTGACATTTATTAAAATGTGGAATGTGGGTAAATGGCCCTATCACGATGCATTACAGATCAGAGTTCATTTTTGTCTGAGTGAACAAGCTCATCCTTTACAAAACCACATATATTGTCCTTACAAACCTCACTATTCAGTCACCAACACCCACTATAAAGAACAGGCTTCAGTGAAGGAACAAAATGTAGAAAGGAAAACATAGTTCTGTCTTCTGTGATATCAGAGAACTAAGAAATAGCCCTAAAGTGGTCCAATCTTAACATGTATCTGACAAAGGACAGATGTGATTAAAATATGACTCAGCTCTGAAGTATAAAAAGTCATGATGAATGAATCAAAGATGGAATTTACTTGAGGACCCTAAGCATCTTAGTTCTCTTAGAAACCTGGCCTGTGATATTGGGTAACCCATACTATTTTTCTGTAAAATTCAGTAATTTTATTTTTTTTGTGAGAAATGTTACATAGGCATTAGGAAAATGGATGCAGAAAGAGCTCTGCCTGTTTTTAACCTGAGTCATATAAATCTTCACATGTCTCCACAAACTGGCATGGATTCCATTGGACAAGGAATCAATAAGAGAAATACTGAAAAAGAAGAGAATTCTGAGTTTTCAACTATCAAAGTATAGACAAGTTCAGGGGGGATCCTTCATAAGAAAAAAATGACTTCTTAGTACATATACATGAAAATTCTAGAGTAATAATAGTTCTATTATAAACCCAAATTATAGCAAATTTATTCCCTTCTTAAAACACTGAAAATGATCTTTAGCACAGAACTTCATTAATAAGATGAAGGTCACTCGTGTGCATGCATATACAGAGACAACATTCAAGAATCTTAAAATGTAATTGTTGTCTTGTTTATTTCAGTTCTAAAACACTTCATATTTGCTTTTCAATTTCATGCTATTCCATCATACATATGTCTTAACTTTTCTCAAAAAAGTTTTTGGTAGAAAGAATTATGGTTCATTCTCTTGTGTATTACCAACAGTAAGCTATATAATGTTTAGAACATAAAAGGGCTTAAAACATGTTTGTGATAAATGACTTTTGAAAAGTTAAATTTATAAATGAACAAGCAACTTGGACAGTCCTGGCAAGGAAAAAGAGAAAGAAAATTAAACACAGAGTTTCTCCATGAGAATACATACATAGAATAAACAGGAATAAAGCTATGCATCTAGAATCATTGGACATAACACAAAACAACCACTTTCACAGAGTACTGACAGGGTGCTTGTAAACTTTTCCAAGAAATAGGTCATGAGATACCACATTAAGCAGTGTCTGCTTTTAAAGCATCTCCAGACAATCTTCCTCCATCTGTCCAAACAACAGAAAGTAACAGCGAACGGTCATGCTTCTTTTAGACTTGAAAATGCTGTCAATGTCTTCCCTGAAGTTTACTAGTTTTACTGGAATTTTTAAATGTTCTGAGTTCTTATTTACCAAACTTCATCGAATAAAGAGCAATGAATATACTGTGGCTCAGCAGTCAAGAGAGTGTATAGCAGCTTGTTAGAGTACTCGAGTGCAGTTTCCAGGATCCAAGTCACCTAGTTGTTCTTTATGGGCTTTCATTGGCACCTTCTAGAGTGGACACACACACACATACACACACATATGCAAATCATGAAAATAATAAAATTTTATCCTAACAAAAGTTTTCTAAGAAATTTTGAGTTATTTTATTCACAAACCAAGTCAGTGTGAGATCTTAAAACTGGATCTTTGACATTTGCTATAGATTTCATTACCTAGGAACCACAATGGAAACCCTAGGATCTGCCTAAGTCAGCCCCAGTAAAGGAGAGTGACCTTTGTTGTCAGTGCACATGTTCAAGGGGTATTTTTCTTATTCTTCTGAATCATTTTTTTTTACAGTGCAAAACATATTCTCTGGGAATAGAAAGCAATGTGTTTCTGTAAGCCACAAGTTCTGCTTCAATGTGGTGTGTTGTATTGTGAGGATTTCTTTTCACTGGAATATTCTGTAATGTGAGCATCTCTTTAAAAAAAAATTAGGTGCTTGTATTGACAATCTCTGAAAATGCCCTTTCAGCTCTGAAATGATTTCTGACTGATCACTCATTTATCCCAATGAAAATTCCATCACCAGAAAAGTCAATATGACCTTACACACATGCCTGTCCTTTACTTTTTTATTTTCCTTTTTTTAAAAAAAGTAAGTTATTAGGGATTGAGGAAAGAAGATTTCACAGTTGACAGTCATGAGAACACATTGCAGAGGGCTAACTTGCAGTGTGAGAGGGAGGATTATACAGGAGCAGCACATCAGTTAGGTGGCGGTAACAGTACAGAGGTAGAGGTAGAGATTTTGTGCTTCCAGAAGGCTGCTATTCTTCAATGCTGTGGTTACAATTCAAATATGATTTAATTCAATCTTCAGTTTGACCTTCTACCTAAGATTTCTTAATTAGCCCCCAGAATTTTAGACTATTGAAGTCTTACCATGTCCTCTCCTGAGAACAGGAGAAGAGAAGGCCCTCCTCCATCTATCAGCCCTCATGATTTCTACCATGAATTCTATAAGGGTTTTATCTGAGATCATCTACATGGACTTAATACCAACTAGTTGGGGAAGTTGAGCCACTGTGTTCCAGAGCAATTTAAACTCTGGGGTTGAATTTGGCAGAGCTGTAGTTTTCTGTCAATATTTTCCATTAATCATTTCTGCAGTGCATATCTTTTTCTACACAGTTCATTAATAAATGGAAATGAGCTGTGTGAATCACCTTAGGGTGAGTGGGTGTGGGGAAAAGAGAAAATAAAGACCATCACCTTAGCATAGGACACACAGCCCTATAGTCTTTAACATTACAGTCTTTTGTGTCTGATAATCTGAAAACGTTTCAGGGTTTCTTCTTGCCAAGGATTCTTTTGCTCTAATCTTGTAACTTTCTAGTTCCCAGTCATAGCATAGCCACTACACCTTGCAGTAGAAGCAATCATTCCTCCTAAAGAACTCTTTTAGTAGAACAACAAAGAAATGTTGACCTCTATTATGCTAGAGCAAAATTTAAGCTCTTAGGAAAGTGTATGCAATTAAAAAAAATTGTTCTTGTGCATCTACACTTGGGGATATGTAAAATTTATATGCATTTGTACTAATAATGATGAGGATGATAAAGCCAATAATGATAAGATGCATTTGTTTGGACTGTCTGAAGACATGTGTCTTGAGGAGGTCTTTAATCCATATCCTCTAAGATACAATGACCAATTTCTTAGAATTCTTTTACAAATGTGCAGTGTCACAGCCAAAGCTTCTGAGGTTCTTTTACTTGCTCTTTCATGCCAAAGTTTCAGTTTCCTTTTGAATTTTAAAGGTAATTTGTAGAATATGTCAGAAATACTAAACTTTCTAAAAGTTGCAGTCACTTCAGAGTACAAATGACACAGAAAGCATTAAGGACTTACATTCTTGTGGTTAGTGAGGTGGTTAGGAAGTTAAGAACATATACTGCCCTTGCAGAGGACCCAAGTTTTGTTCCTAGGACCCACACTGGGCAACTTACAACTGCCTATAACTCCAGCTTTGGAGAATACAGCTCCCTGTTTTGATTTCTGTAAGTACTGCACTCCTGTGTATACACCCACATGCAAGTATACACATACTATTTAAAGAAAGAAACAAAACGAAATAATCTATAAAGTTTACTTAATAATTCTTCCAAACTGCTTTCCCTTTTTTTGGTTTTTTAATAATTATGCAGCTATGCCACAGATTCTGATGAGCACAAAATAGTATGATAATGTTCTGAAAACCTTAAAGGGTATTAAATTCTTTGAATTAATAACTGATAAAATTTTTAACCTTGAGCTAAAGAGATATGGAGAAGAAAGAGTGACTGGAAGGAGTAGGGGGAAAGGGAGCTTGAACAAGGATATACATGGATAAATTATATGACTTCATTCATAATAAAAAATAAAAATAAAAAAATTTAACCTCATAATGAAATTGTATAGATTTGTATTTACCAGTTTATTAACATTTTTAAAAAGCTGTTGCTTCCTGATTTTAGAATTAAAAGTACCTAGGAATATATATGAAGGCAAAAATCTATCTAAAACAGGCAAAATTTTAAAAACAAAAGTGGACTAAAAATTCATTGTTGTTTGTTGTAGAAAATGACTGTGGCTTCTTGGTGCTTTATTAAACTTCATATTTCAGTTACACTCCCAAAGACTTCTGCTGCTAGCATTGATTTTTGCAAAATGCTGCTTTATAAGTTGTTCAGGTAGTGGTAGGCTATTTCTAAAAAATGAAAACAAGAAATATATTTCAGTTTGGTTTAACCCTTAGCCACAAGTATGTGAATACCTGTAACTCCATCATTTGGAAGGAGGATGTGGGATAATCAATAATGCAATATTATTCCTAGCTATATGATAAGTTCATAGTTAGCAAGCATCACATAATGTTTCATCTTTAAAAAAATCAATATATTAATAGGTAAAAAAATCCAAGTTAAGTTTCTGACATTTTAAAATTTTGGCTCACACTTCTGGTATACTCTCAGAATTTTAGTCTTAAAATATAAAATGTTATGTGGCAGAGTTCATTCTAATATCAAATCTTTTCATTCATGCTGCACAGACAAATTGCGAGTACGCTCTATTTCAGGTTCACATTTTGTGATGACTTTGAAACAAAGAAAATAAAAAGGTCATCTTAGAAAAACCAACATTGATAGTGTCATCCAGGAGAAAACAGATAAATGACTTCTGTAGAATGGTCAATTAAATACACTGCATGACCACAGCTCACACGCAGCATGTTTTACTATCTCTGAGTATAATTTCTACAGTTTCACAGTCAACTCTAGTAACTCAAACCTTATTAAATGTAATCATATTGTTAGAACAAAACCCCGAAGCTCTATGATTATTCCAATATGTGCTGAAGTGAAGTGCTATCCCATCTCTATGAAGCTGTAAGTCATCACTGAGAGATGAAGGAGGTGACTTGAGTAAGTATAAACATATACCAAGTTCCCTGTATATAAATCCCTGTGCATGTGTTCCCTGTAGAACTGCTTATTACAATAAGAAAAATAAAAACCAGCTAAGTAACTGAAAGTCTGAGTGTGTGTCGGGGGGAATAAAGTATAACTGAGGCACATATAACACAGGGAAAAGAGTCTGTCACTCAGTCTTATTTAATATAAGAGAAGAAGTTTCAAGTTACAGCTTGTGTCTGTGTATGTATTCACTCATGATCCTGCCCTGGCTTCTGCACTGATGCTCAGCATTATCATGGCCCCATTGTGTACTTCTCATCAGTCAATTCTGTTGTGTTGTGTTGAACCTTTCATGTTTGTCTTCATTTGTACCAGTCGTTTTTCCCAATCCAGGATCTCCAGGACACTTTTCTGTTTCTTAAAATTCCTGCTGAGTAATCTGCCCATAATTTTCCTGACAAGTCCTTTTTTCTGTATTGTCCATTCCCCTTTGACTTTTGACAATTTAATTGTAATGTGTTCTGGAATGTACTTGTTTAAGGTCAAGAAATGTGGAATCTTCCAGTCTTTGTAAGTATGAGTGTCTATTTCTTCCCCAGACCCACAGATTTTTAGGCACTATTTTCTGAAATAAGTTTCAGTTCCTTTCTTCTTTCTTTAAACCTACAGGGCACATGTTAAGCTCTCTTGCTGTCATTAAGCATATCCTAAAGTATGTGTGTCTGCCTGAATAGCCCAACTCTCTTTCTTTCCCCAATTTCAGTCATTATATTTTCAGAAGTTGCTAAATTTCTAGTAGGTTCTACTATGAGATTTATCTTGGTTGATTATATCATTTTATTCTTCTATAGTTTGTGTCATATTTTGGTTTATTTGCCTACTATGTTCTATTGTAGGAGGTAAATCGCTTTGATAGGAAATTCAAGCTCAATAGGAAATTCAGAAGCTCAGGTAGAATTAACAACAGGTCCATGGTGAATGAGCATGGCTTTTACAAGGTTGTGGGAAGACTTCAGATCTAGGATCTGGGTGATGGTTTACAACTCCTCACCCCTTCGTTGGTTGTCACACTTGGAATGATACAGACATGTTGATTCTCTCAGAATCTAGTAAGACTTAAGTTAACTAGCTTTACCAGATTGTTGTTCCTCAGTAGAAATTGTAATTACTCTCACTAGCTGTTTGAGTATGTCCTCAGTGCCTCAAAGTCTTTTTTGTCATATTTTTAATCCATATATACCCTTGTTCAGACTCCCTTGTCCCCCACTCCTTCCAGTCACTGTCTCTTCTCCACATCTATAAAGAGTTAAGAAACATATTGGTTTTCTGTGGCAATGACCCAATGCAAAGAAGTTCTTGAACTATATCTAAACATCTTACATTAAAAGATGATAGGTAGCTTTTTTCCTCTATATTATATTTCATTATGTGGCAACTAAGTCTATAATAATATTGATTTGGAAATTTGCATCGCCTAAAAAAAAATTTGCTGCTCAATGACTTTGCACAACCTAACCAGGACACACTGTGAAATTAATCAACATCTATCTTGTTTATACTCTGCATTTGGCATTCTGCAGTGGAGTTTACCTGGTCCAAAGGAAATGGGCCAAATGAATTTATCTCTTGTTTTGGCCTCAGGTGGAAAAGGTTGAACAGTCATACTGATTAGTTCATAAATGAATGTCAGTGGTTGAGTAATTATGTTAATTAGCTTACAGTCATCACCTACATTAACCTATGCAAGTTTCTCTTTTTTTCTTTTTTTTTATCCACCTCTCTATTGTATTTTAACTATATTTTTGGGTTTGTTGCTGTTCTCTTGGCTGTTTTTTGTCAGTTTGTTTTGAGACAGATTCTTCTGTATCCCAGGTTGGTTTCAGATTTGCAGTGTTGCCAAGGATAATCTTGAACTGCTTGATCTCTCTGCCTCTACAGCCATCCCACAGCTCTGGGATGACAGCATTTGTACTTTCATCATGTATTAAAATCCTCATGTAAATTTGAATGGTACCTGAGACAACGCTGTGCAAATATCTGTTGTGCGTTATTCTGTCACATATGGTTCTGGCCTTGGGGATGTGCACCTCTACATCTGGCAAGGTTTTGTATTTTTCTGGTTGTTTTTAACCTTTCCTTATCTCCTTTCTCTTTTCCCAAAATTCTAGTATATTGAGATTTAGATGTTTTTTTTTTATTTTTGTGTGTTTGTGTAAAAGAAGTTGAATAAATATCCAGAATTTTTAAATAAATTAGTCTTTTTAATGAAGATAAATTTATAATAAGTACACAAACTGTAAAAGATGTGTGCAAAGCCTTTGATGGTGCCGTGTACAGTGTGCACGTAAGAACTGCTTGCAGGTCTAATATCAATTTTGTGTCACTGTGCCAGAACATTCAGGCTGATTTTTCTCCAGCTCCCTCAGCTCTCATCCAAACAAACAAAAATCTAGCTAAGAAAACTCTGAAAATTTTATTCCTCACATTAGAGGTTCAAAATTATCGAACTTATTTATTGTCTTAAAGCTTCATTTGCTTCAAGTCTGCCTTATGCCAGTATAGTTTCACAGCATTGTCAACAGAGTGTCTCCAAAACAATTAATTTAATGCAAATTTTGATTCTAAGTTTAATAATAATTTCTAGTAACTCCCCACTGTCCACAGGCCAACTTAAAAAATCCTTTGTCCCTTGACCCTAGCTTGAACTTCAGTCTTTTATCTTTATATCCAATTTTTGTTTTTGGTTTATATATAAAAGAATGAGTTTCACTGTGACGTTTTCAAGTATTTATATTATACTTTGTTCTTATTTACTCTCCACTAACCTTTCCTCACCCCTCCTTCCTACTTGTGCTAACCCCATTTCCCCCAAGAATAACTCTCCTTCTAATTTTTGTCATATGCACATATAGTATATATAATACATACATGCATATATATTAACTCTACCTCTGTATGAGAGAAAAGATGCTTGTCTTTCACAATATGCTATATTCCACTCACTATGATGACCTCCAGTTTTATCCATTTTCCTTCAAAAATGTTGTTACTAGAGAAATTCTGGACACAGGTATGTGTAGATGAAGTCTTACCCCAGAATAGCTTTAAACTTAAACCTATTCAATCATCTTATCTCTCTCTCTCTTTCCTTCTCTCTCTCCCTCTCTCTCTCTCTGTTACACACATAGTCATACACCCTTTCTTCCTCTATCCATCTCTTCTCCATCTCTCTTTTTCTTTCTTTATCCCTACTCCCTCCCCCTATCTTCCATCTATTCTAATCTGTCTCATCTAATGAACACTAGGTACTCAAGGTCAAAACTACAGGTTATGAAATAATTTCTAATGGTATGTTTGCATGCACTCGTGTGTGTGTGTGTGTGTGTGTGTGTGTGTGTGTGTGTGTCTATGTCTGTGTCTGTGTCTGTCTGTCTGTCTATCTGGCTAAGGCACTATTCAAATACAAAATATAAAATTAGAATTCTAAATATAAAATTTCTTTTAACTTGCAGAGTTTCTTGAGAGAAATAATTCTTATCTAGGTTTCATTGATCAGATTAAAGAACATGTTATACTAAAGGACAACTGATTTTTAAAACAAAGCCATTGTCTAGCTTGAGATTCCATTGTTATCATAATTCAGAACAAAGCTATCATCTAGCCTGATATTTCCTTGTTATAATTCTGAATGATAAATCCTTATAAATTTTACTTTTTAAAATGAAAAACTATATACAGTCCAATATAGCATTTTTACATTTTTAAATAAATATTTATTGGAGACATGAACAAATAGCATAGATAAATAAAACCACCAGATTATATATAACAGTCTTATGTATTAAACATCTACTTAAACACAAACACCAAGGCATTTGGAAAGCATTTTCTATCTATGGGTCCAAAGTATAGGAAGCAGAGTACTAGTTATTCATTTGCTCACTGATTCGAGAATCACATGGTAGTTATAAGTCTGGTAAGTACCAAACAGCACCAACTTTTTAAAGAAGTTCCAGTGAGGAAAGAGGTCTATCACATCTTTTTCATAAACCTAGTTAGTGAATTAAATTACAATTTTATTCAATATTACTTTTAAAATAAAGTAAAACTAAAAGCCACTAAGGTGTATTTTATGGACCCAGTTTTTATTCTGCAATATCTCATATCTTACATCTTTGTAAACTTTTTAAAATCTGCTGTGGATTTCACACTAGAAGTGGAACAATATTTAGTTGTTTTGTGCCTAAATATGATTAGAAAGGTATAAATGAACATTAATGCAACTATTGTACTAACCGTATAACTCAAATTTTACTACAAGTGTTATAATATGAAATATCAAATTTATAAAATTAACACAAAATTTGGTAGGCTCTTTACGTTGTTCTGAAGGTTGCTTATAAAAATTGCATCATTGCGTCTAGCTACCTGCTGCAAACCTGTCAGGTGGAAACACTAGAAAGGAAGAACAAAAGTTGGCATGTTTTCATTACTTGTTTCCATTCTGTTCCAATTGCATCTCCCTATTGTCTGTCCACTGATTTTCCAGACGTGAAAGAAGTTGAACAAATAGCCTTTTGATGTTGCTTTGATTTATACAATAACATGTTAATTATAACTTTGGTCTCTTCTTCTGCCCTATTGATCACAGGATCACCTTTGCTAGTTGGAGCTTCCCAGAATGTCAAAAGATATCTGATAAAATTATGCACAGAATAAAAAATTTTATGCTCACTCTCCTTCAAGTAACTATAGTTCCAAAGCATCTGTAATTTCAGCTTGTCCACAAAACACATGGTCTAGTTTTAAAATACACCTTTAAAATAAAACCCCAGTGCCCCTTTAGGCATACCCTCCGTCAGCTCAGTTGTTCAAATAGTGGTCTTGTCTTAACTCACTGATACACAAGGGCTATACTTACCAGGAAGAAATAATTGAGATCATTGTAATGCAGAAAGTACTCAGCTCTATGCTAGTTATGCAGTTACATAGACTAAGAAGAAGTCAATATAGACAGCAGGACTTAGTAACATTGCCTTTCACCTTGAACCAAACATATTGTTTAATTTGCATAGCATTTACCTTTATTTGAATAAAATATTGATGATGCTTCTGTCTGCTTTGAATTTGAATTGGTCAGTGAAAGAAAAATGATGCTTATACAATCAACAAAATTACTATATTTAGTAATGGGTTTACTAAATGCAGTCATACTCATCTACAGAGTCCTCATCTGTCTACCTAATAATTGAAGAAATACGATAGTACTCTCAAAGAATAAAATTGAATGTCATGCCTTCTATGGACCTGTGTGACACATTTCTATGGAATATGGTTATCAAATCTGAGCTAGTAGTGAACTATACAGCTTTTAAACATTCACCCTAGGAATAAACAAAAAGAATGAATGCAAGACAGTAAGTAATGTGGAGAACACTAAGAAACCAAGCAGTGACTAAGAGCTGCTATTATAGTATAGTCCTGGTAACAAAAATACTCAAAAATTCTAAAATTGTTGTTATCTCATTTCTAGGCATATGTTGGCTATAAAAATATTGATAAAATGATGACATAAATGCTCAGTTACAGTCTAAAATAACATTTATGCCACTACTTATTTTACTCATTTATACTTTCTCATCTCCTAGAAATGCTCCTTCACCCAGAATAACTTTCTGGAGCAGCTAATTATATAGTTGTGTGTACTGAATTTCTTGGTATTTGCATATTTTCCTTAATGTTCACTACTTCATCCACCTAGCGTTATATTATCAACCAACTTAAAACAAAGTAGCATGAAATAAGATTTTAATGCTTCTCAATTCTGTGAAATAGCTAGCAGCTTGAAAGTCTTGGTAGTTTTGTAGGTTGAGGTATTAGGTAAAATTCTTCATCTTTGATTCCTGCTAGGGCTGACACAGGTCGGCTGCTGCATCTGGGATGCTAATTAATAGGAACTAGATGAGCCTCTCAGGCTATATGGAGTTTTATACTATTTAGGAATAGACAAGGTTTCATTACAAGGTTGCTTTGATCATTAGAAGGTAAAACCACAACCTATAAGATCTGTTAGGAATATTTTCAGAAATAATAAAGGAAATTTTACCATGGCCTCTTGATCAATGTAAGTTAAAGATCTAGACCAGATTGAAAGAAAGAACAACAGACTCCACTTCTTGATGGAAAAGATAGCTGTTTTGAAAAATGTAAACTCCAAACAGATGAAAAGCCTGCTTTATGTTTAAAGCTCTCACAAATAAAAGGATGGATGAGAGGAGGGGAGAGAAAGAGAGAAGGAGGAAGAAAGCTGTTGAAATTCCCTATGTGTGAAAATGCAGCAACATCACACATATACACACAACTAAATAAAATGTAACACAAGCACATAATTCTTTTTTAACACAAGCGTTTTGAAATTGAAGCAGGAGTCTTATCACAAGTTTGATGCCAACATGGAATACATAGTGAGTTCCAGGCAAGCTTGGACTAGACAATGACAGTGACAGAGACAGACAGACAGATGGATAGATGGATGAATAGATGGACAGAGAAAGGCTATTGTAAATAGAACAGCAAGGAACATGAGGACATAATCATTGTAGTGAGACAGTCTTTTGGGTACATACCCAAGACTGGTCTAACTGAATCATGTGATTGATCTATTTCTAGCTTTTTTAGGAACCTCCACATTGACTTTCATAGTGTAGGAACCAATTTCACACCCACTAGCAGTAAGTATTCCTCCTTTTCTACATCTACACTCGTGTTTATTATCACTTTTGTTTTAATCTTCGGCATTTTGATTAGGGAAAAATGAAATCTTCAAGGAGTTTTAGTTTATATTTCCCGATAGCTATTTTTTAATTTTGCAGCCATTTATATTTCATTTTTGTCAATCTCTATTTAGATCTGAGATTTTTTCCTGGTGAGGTTTGTATTTCTATATGGTTGGTTAATAAAAAAAGATGTTTGGGCCTAAGGCAATACACCTTACAGCCAGGTTGGAAATCTAAACAGAAATACATAAGAAGAGGGCAGTGTCTGGGAGACAAGATCCAGCTGCCCATGCAACAACATATGATGTACCAGTAAGCCACCAGCCACATGACAATATTTGGATAAATAGAAATGAGTTAATTTTAATTTTAAGAGCCAGAAAGTAATAGCCTGAATCATCCACCAAAGAAGTCATAGTTAATATAAATTCACTATGCGTGTTTGGGACTAACCAGCTATGGGACACAGGAAACTTCCAGCTACATTTCCCATTAAATTGTTTGTGTTCTTGAAGTTTAGGTTTTTTTTAAAAAATTATTTCTATATTTTAGACTGTAACCCACTTTCATATATTTAACTGTTAGAGGTTTTGTCCAATTTTATAGGCTACCTATTTATTTACATGATGATATCTTTTTCTGTAAGAAGATTTTAAGTTTCATGTGTTTCCATTTGCCAATCATTGATTTTAATATCAAGATCCTAAATAGAAAATATGTTTTTCTGTGTTTATTTCTTACTTTTTAAAATTAAATTAGGGGTATCATGTCTTATATTGAGGTCCTTGATCAATTTGGAATTGAGTTTTATGCCGTGTAAGAGATAAGAATCCAGCTTCAACTATATCCAGTTTGACTTGCAACGTTTATAGTCTAACTTTATTTGAATTGTGTATTTAGGACCTCTTTGGCAAAAATAAAGTGTCTCTAGGAGTGAGGACTCATATATGGGGCTTCAATTCTATTCCATTCATCTATGTGTCTGCTTTTATGTGAGATTCATTCTATTTTTATTGCTATAGCTCTGTACTATTACTTGAAATCATGGATGATACCTCCAAAACTATTTTATTGTTCAGGGTTACTTAGACTATAATGGGCTATTTGTATTTTCATATGAGTTTGGAGGTGATTTCCTAAACTTCTATAAAAAAATGCATTACAATGTTGGTGGAGATTATATTGCATCTATAATGTTGGTTTTGGAGCAACAAAATTAAAATATTTTATTTTACTAACGTGTATATAAAGTTATTGTTTGTAATTAAATCATTTTTAAACTCAGATTGATCTTAACTTTTCGAACATAAATTAAAACAGATAGCAGAAAAATGAAAATAAATAATATATGAAGTTACTACTATCAAATCAATATAAGATTGGAGAGTAGAGAAAATCGATAATTATGTTTGTCTCTGTACAACAGAAAATGTGTGACCAATAACTAAAAATTTTAACATATGAACCACTTCTCCAGCAATAGACAGGTATGCTAAAATTCAGTTGAAATTATATACTATATGGAGTTAAATAATATACTTCATATGTTTGTATTGACACATGGAATTGAAAGAAATTAAAATCCAATGTATAGAAAAGTGAACACTTAAGCAAAGAGACAAACTATAGAATGGGGTGTTCAGGGGGAGTTTTTGTTAGCTACACATCTGACAGAGGAAAAATATTTAGAATATGTAGCAAACTCAATCTTAATTGTTCCAGGATTTTTCTTTTGGGCCACCAAGCAGCTCTCAAATTATGATACAGAGACTTATTATTAGTTTTGAATGCTTAGCCTAGTTTACACTCATTTCTAGCTAGCTTTTCTAACTTAAATCAACTTGTTTTTCTATATCTACCTTTTGCATTGGAGTTTTTATCTTTCTTTTCTTTGAAGTTATTTCTTTCACTGAATAACATGTCTACTTGGCTGGTGGCTACAAGGCTTCCTGCCCCCATGTGACCACTCTTTCTCCTCATTCTCTTCTCTCCTTTTTTCGTGCTACATTTCTTCTCCTACTTAGTTTCTCTGCCCACAAGCTCCACCTGTCCCTCTCCTGCCTAGCTATTAACTATTCAGCATTTTATTAGACTGATCAGTTACTTTACTAAAGCAAAGTGAAACAAATGTAACACATCTTTTCATGATTAAACACACATCTTTACATCATTAAACAAATGTACATCTTTACACAGTTGAAATAATCTTCTCCAGTATAAACAAATACAACACATTTTTGCCCTGTTAAAGCAATATTCCACAATAATTACAATAAGTAAATCAAACAAATCAATCAATAAATTGATAAATAAAATAGTTTGATGTGGGAATGTTTTTGTGGATGCTGTGAAATAAAGGGACTGTTGTGGCCTATGGCACATCTTAGAAGTAGGTGAGGAAATTGGAGCAAAGATGGTACCCAACGTGGGGCCTGAACACCTTCATAAAGCTAGAGAAAGCTTTAAAAGGGTTCTAGAGCACAGAAACAGAGCCAAAAGTGGCTTCTGAGTTGTAGCTCTGATGTGGGTTGTAGTACAGAGTCGGGTGTGGGGTTGAGCTACAAAATGGCATGAAGCTTGCAGCAGGCAGCTTAAGCTGGAACAAGGCTAGTTCCTGAAGTCTCACAGAAGACTCAGTATAAGCTACAAGCTACATATGATCAATTTAAGGTTTATGTCTTTATTGAATGAAAAGGAAACAGAGTCAAAGACGACCTCATAGTAGCAGCATTTTTTTAGGTCCTCTCTGTTTGCTGGGGGCAAGTAGATGCATGGCACCTTTAAGAGAGGCTTTTTGAGTCAGTTTAGTGGCAAAAACTGTGGCTCCACTGCCAAATACTTGGTGAGCAACAGGAGGTGGTACTCTATTTGATGACAGTGTGGACTCTAAGACTCTGAGTACAATTAGACAGTTGTTGATCACCACCAAGATATTTGTACCACTATTGCACTTTTAAGGATATCTTAGCATGATGGTCTGTGTTTTGAATTATAGGCATCATAGCTGGATAGGATCATTTATTGTTTCCTTTTCTTGGCACTTTGCAAGGTATTTTCTGTTACTGTGGGAGCTAAATTCAGGAAGGCCCATGCCTCCTGAGGCAGGCCCTCAGCCCTACAGGGATCCCTAGAAAAGGTCCAGGTTTAAAATTTGAGTCTGAATCTCACTTGAGCTCTCTAGAAAATGTTAGTCCAAACAGCAATAATAAGACCCCTACTATAATTTTAGCCAAATTTGAAGGAAGCTTGATTTTTTTTTAATAAGTTACACTCAAGAGCTGGCCTGCAACTACCTTCTAAATTGTGATATAGAGAGCAGACCCAAATCCATTTCTTGGGCCCTTATTAAAGAGTAAAATCATGAAGAGCTTTACAAAAAGAGAGACAATGGGAGAATAAGAAAATACTGGAAAAAAAAAAAAAAACTCAGATAAACATCATGTGGTCAACAGTGATCAGAGAGGCTCCAAGAATAGTAAAAGTATTCTCAGAATCAAGTCTAGGTTATGGATTAAAGAAGGTCAGGTTCTAGGAAACAGAGAGTGCCGTGCCTGCATGGCAAAGAGCCGGACTGGCCAGGGACGTAGGGGTTGAAAACAGCACTCGGGACACTGTCTTGAGTTTCATGCAGGAGGAGTCTTTATTCCACAGCACTCTAACAGCTTTTATACCCTCACTAGCCATTGCAAAACATGGGGTCAAGGAAGGGTCACTCTGTACCAAAAAGCTAATCAGCACAAATAGCACCAAGAAAAACCACAGTCAGGGGTGAGATCCCATCACAAGACACATTCTCAGGAAGCACAAACTGCAAAACAACTGAGGGGAACTAAAGGGCACTTTTTAAGTTCACCTGTGGCTTTGCATCTAGGTTCCATCAAGAGAGCAATCATGTTTCATTTATTCAATTTTTTTGAAGTATGAGACAAGTTAAATTTCTAGGCAGTCAATATATACCTTAAGCCTAGCACATATTTGGCCTACTAAAACAAAACTAGCAGTCAATAATTAATTTTGCAATTACGTTTATATGCAATAGTATATAAAAAATTTATAATCATAAAGATGCATATAAATCACAGTTCATAGTGAAAATAGAAGCAATTGGTTTTGTAGTTCTGACTTACTGATTTTTAGAAAAAAACAACCAACTAAATACCTGTTATAATAGAAATATTAAATTACAACTATGACTCAAGGAAATTAATAGTTATCACATTTATCTCTCAATAGGTATGCGTAAGTACACACTAACATTATTTCCCTGATAATAATTGCCTAAAAAAGCTTGTGTAACTCAAGTTGAAATGTTTTAAACTCTCATTTAGCACAAAACACATTCTTAATTTTCTTTAGTAACAATAATCCCAATATCTCTGTGGTTACAGAAATAAACATCAGGATCATAAGAAAATATCCCTACACATTGACTAGGGTAACAAATAGAAAATAAACACAGCAACACAAAAGGGTGGGAAGAATCCAGCTGAGCAGAAATGATAGTATAATAAGTATGGTGGGGCAGGGCTGAGATTCTGGCACCTGGGAGACAAAGACAGGAGGAATGTAAAATTGTGACCAACCTGAGAGACATATGACTCTGTCCCAAAATCACAAATAAACAAAAACAAATTGTCCTGCTTTTTCTTAAAGGCCCTTTCTTACATCCCTTTATCATGTGATCCATTAACCCTAGGCCTGGCCCTTAACCTAAGAGAAATAGGAACATCTATGTGTTGATATTCCATGGAGAGTTGATATTCCACGTGGATGAAGCCAGAAAAACAAATCTGTATTTCAGAGTACCTAGTCTTCCTGATTCCATTCCCAAGGACTGCATTGTAAGCATCTGCTACCATACTCATTGTCTCATGATATTTCTTAACTTGCCTTACTGGTCCCTCTGACTGCTTGAGAGCATATTATCTCATTTGTATTAGTTTTGAACGTTCCAAAATTCCTGCTAACCTCATGCTAGAGTCTACCAAACAGCTCTCCGATTAAAACTAACAGCTTTAGACACATCTGTTGTTTAGTGATATGTTTGTGATACAAAAATTAAAAATAATCATTGGAATGACCTGCAGAGCTCTATAAGCTACTGAAGAAAGCCATCCCTGAAATGTTTACCTGAAGAAAATCTGCAATCCAGTTCATAAGTCATCTTGCTCACCAGACTTTGTTTCAAACTGCATCTGAAATTTTCCAGAAACATAGTCTACCTTGGAGTTTAACAATGTGCCATATGGTTCTTACCCCTAAAAGGACAGGATGTCTAGTGATTCTAACTTAATGTATCTATCCATAATGTGAGGAGAACAAGACTTGATTAAATAGGGTCTGTTTTTCATAAAGAAAGAGAGAAAAATCAAAACCACAGTGAAATATCATTTCACTATAGTTAAAGCAGATAAAAGGAGGAGGCAGGAAAGGAGGAGAAAATGTAGATAAAGAAACAAAAAGGGAACTAATGTACTGTTAGCTAAAATGTAAACAGTAAAGCCATCTCAAAATCAGTATGTCCACTTCACAAAAATCCTGGAATGATATAGCTTTCACATTACTGTTCATATACTCAAAGAAATTGAGGTCACTATTCTGAATAGAACATCTGCACTTATATGCTTATTGCTGTTGCTTGAAGGGATTTTTTTTCACTGTATATTCATGGCACCTTTGTTAAAATTCAGCTGGCTGTAAGTATGTGAATCTTTTCCATGCATTTTCTGTGCTAGGCCGTTGACCTTTATGACTGTCTTATGCCTATCCCATTGTGGTTTTGCTATGATACAAGCAAGTTTAATATATAACAATTACTGTCTTAAAGCATAATTTTCAATAATCTTCTGGTATTTTTCATTAAAGAGTGTTTGAATTTTATCAAATACTTCTTATGCATAAGTTGAAATCAACATAACTTTGATTTACTGTCAGATCTTTGCAAATTAAAATAAAGCCAATATCCCCATGATGAGAGAGAGAGAGAGAGAGAGAGAGAGAGAGAGAGAGAGAGAGAGAGAGAGAGAGGGAGGGAGGAGGAAGAGGAGGAGGAGGAAAAGCATTTCAGACATTAGAGGGGTCTATGCTGGCATGGGGAACAGGCTAATGAAAGTTGAATTTCACCATTTTTGGAGCCACATTTATATTTCCTGCTGAGTTCAACCTCACAATGTATAAAACTTGAGATAGGTTTTCTATTAGGGTTAATAATAGTCCTAATTTTTCTTGGAAATACAAGCACTGAAGTTAGTGAAACACTGAAAAAAAAAAAGCAAACAAATAGCATCATTATTCAGAATAGCAAAAGCATGATGTAAACAACTTAGATGCCCCTCAACTGAGGAATGGATGAACAAACTGTGACATCTACACAATGGAGGACTACTCAGCAGTAAGAAAAAATGTTATACTAAAATTTGCAGGTAAATGGATGGATTTGGAGAATACCCTCCTGAGCAAGGTCTCACAAACCCAGAAGGATAAGCAGGGAACATACTCACTCATTAATTTAAGCAAAAATACTCTTATTTTATTAAAAGATGATGGGTGAC
This sequence comes from Sigmodon hispidus, assembly GCA_004025045.1. Classification (NCBI taxonomy): domain Eukaryota; kingdom Metazoa; phylum Chordata; class Mammalia; order Rodentia; family Cricetidae; genus Sigmodon; species Sigmodon hispidus. The sequence goes on along the minus strand of PVIH01008946.1, from coordinate 39,114 downwards.
TAAAGTGATTTAAAAATCACACACACACACACACACACACACACACACAAAACAAAATAAAACTTCTGATTTGACTGTAGAAGTATTGTGTAGCAGAAATTTGTGTTGGCCATAGTGCATCCATGGTCATTAGTTGTGACCTAAGATGCTTTCTTCATCTGTAGCTGAGCCTAACCTGGATTGAGGAGCTTTAGATTTTAATTTTTATGTTTCATGTATTTTAGAGAAAAGAGAAGTTTATTACTTACTGAATAGGTTTTTTTAATCTATTCTGAATGTTTTACTTTTTATATAATGTTTGATATTGAGCTTCAAAAAACAATAAGAAAGAGAAAAAAACCTTGAAAAATTTTTAAAACATAAAAGAAATTTTAAAAACCTAACAAAAAGTTTTGAACAACATGTTAAGTGCAGAATTGAGAACATTCTCTCTAATAACTTGGTATATGTTGTGAATATTATTGGTTAATAAAAAGACTGTTTTGGCCTATGACAAGGAAACTTAAGAACAGTCAGGAAATTCTATCATATTTTTTTTTAAATAAAAGACAAAGTCAGACAAAAACATTGAACTACTGCCTCAAAAACAAAATATAAAAAACACAAATAATCCCCAAGCAAAGTGACAATACACAGATTAATAAAAAAATAAATTAGCTTAAAAGAACTAAAATATGAGCCTGAGTCATAAGCCAAATATCTCATAATTAATGTCTTCATATAATTATGTAAGGCTAAGTGATTGTGGGACTAGACCTTCGGCCAGACATGCCAAAAACTTCTGGCTACAAACAGAAGTTGTTTTTATAGGTCCACTCTGTGCTGGTTTTTAATGGTTTTGCCACCAAAAGGCTATAAGAATTTCAGAAACTTTCTGTATCTGGCAACTTTCAGTGCAATTGAACTGAAATCATCTGCTCTTTTCCACATGCCTGTCCACAACCTGAAATTGGAATATCAACACTCCAAGGTGAACATATCATGATGCTCCCAGTGACTTCATTTTCTAGCCACATCTTCTCTGCTACAGGACTTAATATTTACCCTCCATTGGCACAAGCCACCATCAGCCCTGAGTTTTTTTTCTACTCACAATGAGAGGTAAAAGTTTCTGTTTTGTTTATATAGTTTGTCAATAAATGAATTCTATAAATGCTGAATATGCACACTATTTGAGAAAGTTTCAGCAACTGGAAGGCCCAATATGCCTCTGTTCTCAAGTTTTATTTCACTATAGCATTTCTCCCTATTCCCTCCAGAAAGATGTGTTTGAAATGAATAATACATGGCATTGCTCTCATTTCTCTTCCTCCATAGCCTATTGCATTCTGGATTTAACTCTCATGCAATTTCTTGCCATTACAGTGGTCAAGCATTTTGCTTCAATATAAGTTGCTATTTTGGTTTTTTATATGTTGGTTTTTCTTTGGATCTCCCTGGGCCGCTGAAGCAATTATCATTATTGGCCATTCTGACATTTTGGAATCTCTATTTGATTCACATGAAAACTTGTGGGTTGCTCCTTTGTAACCCACAAGTAACTCCTTTGTAACCCACAATTTCTATCTGGATGTTACAAATTCCTAACGTTGCTTTTTCCATGCTTCCTATTTCATCTCTTACACATTAGATACATTGATACTCATTTCCAGTCTAGTTATATTCTATTTCTATATATTTCTTTATATATACATTTAACAGTCCTCAATATTGGGCACTGATTAGCATTTAGTTCCAAAACTGGACTCTTCCAAATGTCATGTTGATTTTTATTTGGCTTATATTAACATTAAATTACAACATGATGCAAAGATTTCCTGCTAAATTCTTCTCCATTCCTACTCACCTTCTATCATTTGCCACCATTTCCTTTTTCAGAAATAACATCAAAAGCTACTAGTAGAATTACAGATTCTCATGCTGCACAAGGCCTGCATCTTTAGGCCCTGTTCTACATTCCTTTTATATTATTATAGTATATTTTGTATTTTTGTCTTTATTTTTTCTGTTCTAAATTTATTTCTATTTCTCTGATGAAAAAATAGCTTCATAAAAGGTTTGTTTTAGTTCACAATTCTAGGTAGTAGTCCATCACAGAAATGAAGGAGTCAGGGCCTTAAAATAGCTAGTCAATGACAGTCATAGTCAGGAGTGATCATATGCTTGTTTGCCATGTTCTACAGTCATTCACTCCAGAATGCACTGCCTAGTGTTACTAGTAGTAAATCAAGTCCTCCTTTATCAATTAATTTAACTAATACAATCCACACAGACCAATCTGAAAATCTCTCACTGAAACATGCTTGCTACATTATTCTAGACAGTGCCAAGTTGATTATTAAAAATGCAAGACCAAATCAAGAAAAATACACCAAGCAATGTGTGTGTGTGTGTGTGTGTGTATGAGAGAGGAGAGGAAAGGAGAGAGAGAGAGAGGCAAAACTGAGACAGAGCCTAAAATTTCACTACTTGTGGCAATAGTGCTCCCCGGAAGAGCCACAGGTTACCTAACAAAACCCCCAGTGACAGGTATGAATCATTTTCCTTTGATTTATTAATCAAAGAAACCCTAAATTAATTTTGATCATTGGCATTGTCCTTGGTTTTCTTCTAGAACTTGAAGGTAAAACTGTATTGCTAACAACAACACAAACTTTGGTACAGGACTTACAAGAATTGGATAAAACCAGGCCTGATGCCTCCTTCCTGTAGACTAGCTGCTCACCATGCCTGAAGATGCTATGAAAACTTGCAAGTGGAAAAAAAGCAATCAATAGTTCTACTGATCAATAAAGCCCATGAACCCTAACAATGGCAAGAATTGAGAGATATCCCCATAAATACAGTAGGGCACTTATATCTTGGGATAACAATGTCTAATTGAACTTGAGTCCTGCTCAATAAGAGGGAATTTATGCCCAGTACTGTAAACTTAGCCAACTACCCAAAGGAGATGAGCCGTGGAGCCAGGAGAACAGCCAACTGCTTCCACTTTTCTAAACCAGTATAATTTCTAATTGCATCCTAAAAATGTACTCTTATACTCACATATAAGTATAGTTTTAACCCCTCATTAGAGATGCCTTTATTTATGGCAAGTGGAGATCATTATAGAAATCTAAAGCTAGTAAAAATACAAAGGGCAAAAACACTCAAGGTTGTTTTAATACAGCTGACACATTAATAACACAATTCTTACAGTCAAGTCTTAAGGAGCATTGTGAAAGAGGAGTCAGAAGGACTTCAAGAGCCAGAACATTAGGGAAATTGCTATGATATCAGAACTCCTATGTATTACAAGGAGCTGCACCTATAAACTTTTATTCACACTCTTATGAACAATTATCATTTGTAATATTGTTAATTTTTGACAATTTGCAGTACATCCAGTGATCAACTTTGCCAACTTTTAAGGCTTATAATATTTTTCTGACAATAAAGTAGATAACTTTTCTTCAATAAAGAGAACAGCCCTCTCTATACTATACACATAAACCTAATTTCCCATTTTTCCATGATAACTATGATTTTTTTTTAGTAGCCATCATTTCAGAAATCATCATCAGAACTTTTTAGCCAACATCCAAAAATCATTATGTGCATCATAATACTTTCTATTATGTTCATCTGTAGAATAGGGAATTGCCATGATCTAAAAGGTGTATCACAAATAGGAATAGAAATAAACTCAATCTCTAGGCTCTAAGTCCCAGGGCACATCTTGTGCCTTCCCATCCCCAATCTCAACCCCAGTAAGACAGAGTGCTGATCTCCAAACTATTAAAAAACTCAAGAAACTAAACATTAAAATACCAAATAATACAATTAAAAATGTGGTACAGATCTAAACAGAATTTTCAACAGAAAAATCTCAAATGACTAAAATCTATGTAAAGAATTGTTCATCATCCTCAGTCACGAGGAAAATGCAAGTCAAAATGACTTTGGAATAATATATTACACCTGTCAGAATGGTTAAGATCAAAAATACTGATGACACTTATGTTGGAGAGGCTATGGAGTAAGGGTAACACTACTCCACTGTTGGTGGAAATGCAAACTTGTTCAGCCACTTTGGAAATTTGTAAGAAATTTATGACAATTTCTAAGAAAATTGGCAATCAATCTACCACAAGATCCAGCTATACCATTCTTGGGCATATACTCAAAGGATGCTCAATTATACCATAAGGACAATTGCTCAATTATGTTTTTAGCAGAATTATTAGTAATAGCCAGAACAAAATGTCTCTCAACCAAAAACTGAATAAGAAAAATGTGGCACATTTATACAATGGAGTATTACTCAGCTATAAAAAAAAAATGACTTCATAAAATTTTCTAAAAAATTAGAACTAGAAAAAATAATTCTGAGTAAGGTAACCCAGACGAAGAAAGACAAACATGGTATGTAATCACTCATAAGTGGTTATTAATTAGGAGCACAGTATAAGTTAATCAACCTACAATCCACAATCCCAGAGAGGTGAGATAACAAGGAGGTCCCAAAAAATGATGCCTGGGTTTCCCTGGGAAGTGTAAACAGAAGAGAATACCTGGGTAAACTGGGGCTGGGATAGGATGGTGGGATGAAATTTTAGGGATCATGTTGGGCAGGCTGGGTTTGGGAAGCTAATTGAGGTGAGATGGAGGGGGAGAGTAACAAAAGGAACAACATAGTAGGGGTGCCATTTCAGGACTAGGGAGAAACCTGTTACCAAGGAACCTCTCAGAAATCCAAAAGAAGAACCCATAGCTAAGACTCTTAGCAATAGTGAAGAGAGTATCTGAACTGGCCATCTAATATAAAAAGATTGGTGACTTACCTTAATTGTTATCAGAGAGTCTTTATCCAGTAACTGATGGAAGTAAGTGCAGAGAAAAAGGGGGGATATGATATAGAAGTGATTTTAAAAGACAGATTATTGAATCTACTTTAATCCAAAAGACAGCAGTTAATCTCAAAATATTTTCTACTGGTATGGATTTTGGCTTATCAATACAAATTTAAGGTCTTTTTTGTTATACTCTATGTATATTTCTATTTTTATTTAAGGGTTTATTTTAATGCAGTTCTTTAAAATTGTAATGAATAATTCAGAAATATTGAGATAGCTAATAATTTATTATAATCAAACTTATACTCATGCTAGTTTTTTATAAAAATACATATACAAAGACTTGAGAATATGGCATTTAAAATATTTTAAGAACTTAGAATTTTTTAGGACAGTGAGGCATGTTTTGCTCCTGGCAGCATAAATATACTTTATGAAAATGATGAGCATTGAAGAAACTCTATGTAGAGTTTACTTTCCTTGCAGCAAAAGTTAGCCATTGAACAAGAAACTGTTTTTGTCTCAACTGTCTGAGCAGTGTACTGTATAAACTGGGCATGCAGGCCCCATAGGAAAGTGACCTCTGAACTTTGCCAAAACAAACTAAGATTGTACTTCAGGTTCCTGTTTCAAAGAGAAAACTGCAAGGCATTCTTCAGGACACAAGGAGAAGTGACTGATGAACTATGCCAGATTGGGCACTAAAAGGTATTCCAGAGACTCTATGCCTGTAGGCAGAAGCTGGATGCCTCACCATTACAAAAGAAGTTTGGGTGACTGTACAGGCAGACAGGTGTCATCCCTGTCATTTCAAGATTTTGTAAATTGCTTGCATTTCCTGTTTACTCACATAATATTATATCCTTCTGTGGTCTTTGATATAGTTAAAGATTACATAGTTATAAGTATAGTTTTTCTTAGGTATTTTAAAAGGTATATTAGATAGGAAACTTTAGATTCACATTGATAAGGCAGATGATAGAACATTTTCATTAATTTGCTAAATACAAATAGACTAGATATTGTAACTATAATTTTTGCTTGATAGCTGTTTTGTTATATGTAATTTTGCTATGTTGAAATTGAAACCTTCCTTTTTGGTTACATGGAAAAGGGGAAGTAATGTGGGAATGTCTTTCTGTATGCTGTGAAATAAAGGGACTGTTTTGACCTATGGCAGGTATCTTAGAAGTAGGTGGAAAAATTTGAGCATAGATATGGTAAAGGGGTGGAGTCAGAGGAGACAATATCCAGCCACTCAAGAAACAACATGTAACAAAATAGGTAAGCCATGGGCCATGTGGCAGGACATGTTTATGGAAATTGGTTGAGTTAAGATGCAAGATCGATGTAGCAATAAGCCCTATTCATAGGACAAACAACATGTAATTAATATAAGGCTTTGTGTGATTTTTGGGGACTGATAGTCTGGATCTCAGGGCTAAGCCAGGCCAGAAACCTCTCCTACAGCAGGGCATCTTAGAAGCAAGCAGGAAATCTGAGCCTAGGTAAAGCAGAAGGAGGGTGAATTCAGACAGAGATGTCATCCATGATCCATCTACCCAGGAAGCAAGATATTAAAAAAAAATAGATGAGTCACAGGCCATGTGGCAAGATAGATTAAGAGAAATGGGTTGAGTTATGATGTAGAAGCTAGCTAGCAAAATGCCTGAAACATAGCCCAAGCAGCATGTTAATTACATTAATAAGCATCTAAGTCATTTTGGGGGACTAAGCAGCATCAGGCAGGTCCAGATCTTGGGACGAGGCTGGGGCAGAAACCTCTACAATAGCCTTCCTCCCATTTAATGATGATTTTCTTGCTTTGTAATCTAAACACTCTCACACACACACACACACTCACACACATACACACTCATCTCTGCATGTACACTATTCTTGGAGAGATATGAAGAAACATTTATTCACCTTATGCTGGGAACCAAATGAGACCTGAATTAGGACACTGTTAAAATCCAACTCTGTGATACAGTGATCCTTGTTAGGTTACTTACAGAAATGTGGGAGAGGTATTACTCATAAAAACAGACATGGTCAAAAATGTCTGCATTACCAAATTCACCCCAGGATATCTGACAGCTCACAAAAGCTAAAAACCTAGATCTCACTGCACAACATACTGACAGCTTGACAGGTCAGAGAGTATCTTTCTCATGCAGCTTGGATAGTCTCTGCTATTTCTGCTTGTCTGGTCTTAGCTGCTTTTAGGAAGCTCAGCTTGTCTGAGATGATCTCTCAGCAATCCTTGCTGTTTTATATTTTTAGTGACAGAAAAATCTTGTGTATCTATTTAGTTTCAGAACTCCCTAAACTCACTGAGTTGTTTACTTTCTGACCTTAATGACTGCTGTTGCATGATGGGATATTTTACCTCCCTCTTAATGTCATGAATCTTAACAAACTTCTCAGAAGTTTTATCTCAGAGGAAATTGGTACACAACAATTTATAAAACAAGCATGCATATACATAGGTGTGTGTGTGGCTGTGTGGGTGTGTGCGTGGGTGTGTGATGTGACTATTATCTATCAATTACTTGTCTATAGCCATTGTTATGACAAAATATTATTTTAAAAGCTACCTAAGTAAGAAAAGACATTCAGTACAGTATATTATGGTGTGCAAATCAAGGTGGCATGAATTCCTACAGCATCTCAGTTCATTTTCTCCATTTATATAGTTTAGGATTCCATCTAGAGAATGACACCACCTTTGGGCGAAGGTCTTTATGTCTCATTGAAGGCAATTATAATAGTCCTTCTAAGGCATGTCTGGGAGTCCATTATCCAGGTGATTCTAGATACTGTAAAGTTGGCAGCCTAAATTATTGTCCTCTTTCTAGCCCTCTATTTCTACTCGGCGAAACTAGTGCTTGTCTAAAAAGCATTGTTACTCCCTGTTTATAAATGCTTCTTGTTTTGTAGTTTAATACCTTAGTACTTCCTGAAGAATTAATGGCTTCTATTCAGAGTGACTTCCCTTGTGCATCGAGAACTGGGCATGCATCATAGTTGGTTCTTAGAGGCTTGACCAGAATTGCAAAAGTTGTTAATGCATCTTCATCACTTTTCTGTTATAACTCTACCTTTTCCTTTTACTTGCTAAAATGCTTGCCCTGTTAACTCTACACTACATGTTTGATATAATTCTCTTAAGAAACAAGTTTTTTATTACCTCCCACTTCTATTCACCTTAATTTATTAACCATTGTTATGACAGTACAACACTGTAAGGTCCAGTTTGTCTTGTAGTTAGCAAGGTCATGTGTACATAAACCTAGACTAATACTATGTCCTAAGACAAAAATGAAAACATTCCTGTAATAGACCAGCTGGGAAATGTTTTACAGATACACATATGTTCTCTGTGGTATATTTTGTATTTTGTTTTCTGTGTAACTGCTTAAAAACATAAAACAATTCTTACTTTACAGGTCATATTAAAATGCATAGAGGCTCAGCCCACAGCTGTGTCTACCTTCTAACTAACATGCTATATGGTAAGAATAAAAAGTACCCTTAAATCAACAATTTCCTAGGAGATATCAGCTGAAAACTATTTTACTGCTATTTTTCTTAGTTTAATGCTTTAAATTATACAAGATTTGAATATTCACATCAAACTCTTATTGGGATTATAGGAGAATTCATGTTTGACCAGAGAATGATGGGATTAGTTCTGAAGGACTGGGTGCAGTTCTTATAAAACTCTAGAGCTTCTCTGACTCCACATGTTCTTTTAGGGAATTTTGACATTGCCATACGTTTTTCTACCAGGCACATAAATAACCTCAGAGGATTTTTTTTTCTTTTGTTTCTTCTATTTTTAAATTTTATTTAACATTTTCATTTATTTTACATATTGACTATGGTTTCTATCTCTGCTTTTCTCGTCTTCTCTCCCACACCTCCTATCTTCCCTGTTCTCCATCCATTTCTTCTACTTCTCTATTCAGAAAGGATTACAAGCCTCATATTGTCTTGAACAAAATATAACACATCAAGTTGAGGCAGGGCCAAGCTTCTCCTATGCATCAAGGCTGGAAAAGTTATTTCAGCATGGGGAACAGGTTCCTAAAAGTCAGCAAAGCACCAAGGACCAATAACAGCAATGCATATGACAGATATATTTGTGTGAGAATATGATGTAATGAAAATGTTCTCTGTATTCTGTAAATAAAGTAACTGGTTTGGCCTATTTGGAGCACCATAGAAGTGGGTGGAGGATCAGAGGAAAGACAGATAGAAGGAAGGCAGAGTTGGTCAGTCTCCATCTAACCCAACCCAAAGAGGAGCCATGTAAGAAAACCAGGTGAGTCATGGGCAGGGACACATGGCAGATAGATTACAAGAAATTGGTTGGATTAAAATGAAAGAGCTAGCTAGTAATGTGATTGAGACATAGGCCAAACAGTATGAAATTAATATAAGGATCTGATTCATTTCTTTGAGGGAAAAGCCATCATTGGCAAGGTTGAAACTTCTGGCCCAAACAGGTCCAGAAATGTTCTATAACAATATGGTGGTCAAATTAATTATTTACATTCTGTGTGAAACCTAAAACTAATCAAAACTATAAGGTTTTCCAGAAAAGTGAAACCAAAATTTTAATAAAAGCAGAAATTTAAGGAGCCAGCTGTTGAAAGAATAAATCCTAACTCTTTCTCAGATATCAGAAAAAAGCTATTAAGCTACTTCATAAGACATCTGCTAGATTCTTGGCCAATTATTTTTTTGATTCAGACATGACACTCTCATTGAACTTGAGTGATAATTTAATAATCATTGGCAAATAGTAGATTAAAAACTCCTGATCCTATAACTACAAATGTAATTTGTTCCAAGATGTAAGTATTCATTATCCTTTAATGTCAGAGATGCTTTAAGAAATTCAAAAATTAGTCTTGGAACATCCATGGTGAAAGCATTTCTACTGTCCTTGAGAACAAAAAAAATGTCAATATAGTAAAAATGGCACCCAATTTCATACTAAGAAATTTCAGGTAAAAATAAAACATAATTACCATAAGAAAATCTATTTTATTTAAGAATATATCTAATTGCCATTTGTAATTCCCCTGCTGAGAATTCCCTTTTTAGATCTGAACCCCATTTTTTGATTAGGTTATTCAAGGTTTTGGGCTCTAGATTCTCGAGCTCTTTATATATCTTAGAGGTCAGTCCTCAATCGCTTGTAGGGTTGTTGAAAATCTTTTCCCATTCTGTAGGCTGTCGTTTTGTCCTTTTGACAGTGTCCTTGGCTTTACAGAAGCTTCCTAGCTTCAGGAGATCCCACTTATTGATTGTTGGTCTTAGTGTCCATGCCACTGGTGTTATATTTAGGAAGTGGTCGCCTGTGCCAATGCATAGAAGTGTATTTCCCACTTCCTTTTCTATCAAGTTCAAAGTGGCTGGGTTTATGTTGAGGTCTTTGATCCACTTGGATTTGAGTTTTGTGCAGGGTGACAGGCTCGGATCAATTTGCATTTTTCTATACAACTCCATCCAGCTATGCCAAAACCCTTTGTTAAATATACTATCTTTTTTCCATTAAATGTTTTGGGCCTCTTTGTCAAAGATCAGGTGTTCAAATGTTTTTGGGTTATTGTCTGGATCCTCAATTCTATTCCATTGATACACAAGTCTGTTTTTATGCCAGTACCGGCTGTATTTATTACTGTAGCTCTATAGTATAACTTGAAGTCAGGGATGGTGATACCTCCTGAGGTTCTTTTGTTGAGTAAAATTGTTTTGGCAATCCTGGCTTTCCTGTTATTCCAAATGAAATTGAGTATTGTTCTTTCAAGGTCCAAAAAATATTGTGTTGGGATTTTGATGGGCAGTGCATTGAATCTGTACATTGCCTTTGGTAGAACTGCCATTTTTACTATGTTGATACTACCAATCCAGGAACATGGGAGAGCTTTCCATTTTCTGATATCCTCTTCAATTTCTTTCTTCAGTGATTTAAAATTTTTGTTAAAGAGGCCTGTTACTTCTTTGTTTATAGTTACTCCAAGGTATTTAATACTATTTGCAGCTATTATGAAGGGTAATGTTTCCCTTATTTCTTTTTCAGCTCTTCTATCTTTGGTGTATAGAAGGGCTACTGATTTCTTTGAATTTATCTTGTATCCTGCTACATTGCTGAAGGTGTTTATCAGCTGTAGCAGTCCCTTGGAAGAATTTTGTGGGTCACTAATGTATACAATCATATCATCTGCAAATAGAGATAGTTTTACGTCTTCTTTTTCAATTTGTATCCCCTTAATCTCTTTTCATTCCCTTATCGCTTTAGCTAAAACTTCGAGAACTATATTGAATAGATAAGGGGAGAGAGGACATCTTTGTCTAGTTCCTGATTTTAGTGGAATTACTTTGAGTTTTTCTCCATTAAGTTTGATACCAGCTGTCGGCTTCTTGTACATCACCTTTATTATATTTAAGTATTCTCCCTGTATTCCTGATCTTTCCAGGGCTTTAATCATAAAGGAGTGTTGGATTTTGTGAAAGGCTTTTTCCGCATCTAAGGATATGATCATGTGGTTTTGTTCCTTTAGTTTGTTTATATGATGAATAACATTTACAGTTTTTCGTATGTTAAACTAGCCCTGCATTTCTGGGATGAAGCCTACTTGGTTGTGTTGGATGATATCTTTTATACATTGTTGTATACTGTTTGCCAAAATTTTGTTGAGAATTTTCTCATCAATATTCATGAGGGAAATTGGTCTGTAATTCTCCTTCTTTGTTGTGTCTTTGAGTGGCTTGGTTCAGATCTAAAAAGGGAATTCTCAGCAGAGGAATTACGAATGGCTGAAAGGCACCTGAAAAAGTGCTCATCATCTTTAGCCATCAGAGAAATGCAAATCAAAACAACTTTGAGATATCACCTAACACCTGTTAGATTGGCTAAGATAAAAGGCACAGATGACAGCCTATGTTGGAGAGGATGCAGATCAAGGGAACACTATTCCATTGTTGGTGGGAGTGTGGGCTGGTTCAGCCACTTTGGAATGCAATATGGTGGTTTCTCAGAAAATTGAGAATCAATCTCCCCAAGGACCCAGCAGTACCACTTCTGGGTATATACCCTAAAGATGCACAGTCACACTCCAAAGGTATTAGCTCAACTATGTTCATAACAGTACTATTTGTAAGAGAAAGAACCTGGAAACAACCTAGATGTCCCTCAACTGAAGAATGGTTTAACAAACTGTGGTACATCTACACAATGGAATACTACTCAGCAGTAAGAAAAAATGATATCCTAAAATTCGCAGGCAAATGGATGTATTTGGAGAATATCCTCATGAGCAATGTATCACAGACTCAGAAACATAAGCAGGGGATGTACTCACTCATTAGTGGTCTCTAAACAAACAAACAAGGAAAAAGCCAAGCATGCCCAAGCTGCAAACCACAACCACTGAACAGCTTGAGATCAGAAACACCCTGGACTGACCCTTCTGATCCCACTCCACCTATAGGAACACCTGACTCACTCTTGAGTGATGGGGGACAAAACTGGATTTGCCAGGAGTGGAGACTGAACTAAGCATTATTGGGTCAGTGGGACCATGGGACTGTCTGGTGCCTGCCCAGGGAGGGGATGAGAAGTTGTGGAGAAGAAGAAATGACCTGATGTGGCAGGAGGGGGAGGGGACCTTGAATGAAGATATACAGGGATAGAAAAAAAAAATCAGAGGGAAAGCTGAACACAAAGTAATTTTACATGTAGCAAACTTATTTGCATTATCACCCTTGATAAGTCATGCTTATGATTTTTATTTTCTTTATAGTTATTGTTAACTTATCATCATTTTAAATTCATTTTACTGCTTTTTTGATAAATATAAAATAAATAAATAAATAAAAAGAATATATCTAATTGCTTCAGCAGTGGTGCCTGGATCAGTCTGTCTAGAGAAAATTCACAGCATAGTTTATTGCATTCTTAGTTTTCCAATATGAGGCTTACCTTAAAACATTACATGAAGAAACTTGAGGAACATTTCCAAATTCCTTTTATGAGGCCACAAATACCCTAATACACAAGCCACTCAAAGACACAACAGAGGAGAATTACAGACCAATTTCCCTCATTGATATTAATGCTAAAATCCTCAATAAAATTTTAACAAACGGTATACAACACTATACTAAAAATATCAATCACCATGACCAAGTAGGCTTCATCCTAGAAATGAAGGGATGGTTCAAGTTACAAAAAAACCGTAAACGTCATCCATGATATAAACAAACTAAAGGAAAAAAACCACATGATCATATTCTTAGAGGCTGAAAAAGCCTTTGACAAAATCCAACACTCCTTTATGATAAAAGCTCTGGAGGTATCAGGAATGCAGGAAAAATATCACAATATAATAAGGTGATTTACAAGGAGCTGATAGCCAACAACAAACTTAATGGAGAAAAACTCAAATCAATCCCACTAAAATCAGAAACTAGACAAAGATGTCCTCTCTCCCCTTGTCTATTCAATACAGTTCTCCAAGTTTTAGCTAAAGCAAAAAAAGAATGAAAGGAGATTAAGGGGATATAAATTAGAAAAGAAGAAGTGAAACTATCTCTATTTGCAGATGATATGATTGTATGCATAAGTGACCCACAAAATTCTACCACAGTACTTCTACAGCTGATAAACATCTTCAGCAATGTAGCAGGATACAAGATTAACTCAAAGATATCAGAATCCCTTCTATACACTAAAGATAAAAAGCCTGAAAAAGAAATAAGGGAAACATCACCCATTATAATAGTTGCAAATAGTATTAAATACCTTGGAGTACCTATAACCAAAGAAGTAACAGATCCATTTGACAAAAATTTTAAATCACTGAAGAAAGAAATTGAAGAGGATATTACAAAATGGTAAGATATCCCATGTTCGTGGATAAATAGGATCAGCACAGTAAAAATGGCAATTCTACCTAAAGCAATCTACAGATACAATGCACTGCCCAACAATATCCCAACACAATATTTTACAGACCTTGAAAGAACAATACTCAACTTCATTTGAAATAACAGGAAAGCCAAGATTGCCAAAGCAATTTTGCTAAACAAAAGACTCTCAGGAGGCATCACCATCCCCGCATTCAAGTTATTCTATAGAGCTACAGTAATAAAAAACAGCCTGGTACTAGCATAAAAATAGACTTGTGGATCAATGGAATAGAATTGAGGATCCAGACATTAACCCAAAAACCTATGAACAACTGATCTTTGACAAAGAGGCCCAAAACATTTAATGGAAAAAAGATAGTATATTTAACAAATGATGTTGGCATAGTTGGTTGGTAGTGTGTAGAAAAATGCAAATAGATCCAAGCCTATAACCCTGCACAAAACTCAAATCCAAGTGGATCAAAGACCTCAACATAAACCCAGCCACTCTGAACTTGATAGAAAAGAAAGTGGGAAATACACTTCTACAAATTGGCACAGGAGACTACTTCCTAAATATAACACTAGTGACACAGATACTAAGATCAACAATCAATAAGTGGAATCTCCTGCAAAGGAGAAGCTTCTGTAAATCAAGGATACTGTCAATAGGACAAAATAACAGCCTACAGAATGGAAAAAGATTTTCACCAACCCTACAAGAGATAGAGGATTGATCTCTAAGATATATAAGGAACTCAAGAATCTAGAGCCCAAAACCTTAAATAACCCAATCAAAAAATGGGGTTCAGAACTAAAAAGGGAATTCTCAGTATATTTACAAATGGCTGAAAGGCACCTGAAAAAGTGCTCATTATATTTACCATCAGAGAAATGCAAATCAAAACAACTTTGAGATACCACCTGACACCTGTCAGATTGGCTAAGATAAAAGGCACAGATGACAGCATATGCTGGAGAGGTTGAGGGGCAAGGAGAACACTCCTCCATTGTTGGTGGGAGTGTAAGCTTGTTCAGCCACCCTGGAATGAAGTATGGCAGTTTCTCAGAAAACTGAATATCAATCTCCCCAAGGATCCAGCAATACCACTTCTGGGTGTATACCCTAAAGACACAAAGTCTCACTCCAAAGGCATTATCTGAATTATGTTCATAGCAGCATTATTGGTGATAGCAAGAACCTGGAAACAACCTAGATGTCCCTCAACTAAACAATGTATTAACAAACTGTGATACATCTACACAATGGAGTACTACTGAGCAGTAAGAAAAAATGTTATTCTAAAATTTGCTGGCAAAATTTGGCGAATATGACAACATGCTAGCATACTTGCCAACATAGTGCTAAATAGGTAGCTGAGAGTTCTACATCTGAATCAGGAGGCAACAAGAAAGAATGGGACACTGGGTCTGGCCTGGGCTTCTGAAACCCCAAAGCCCACCCTCCACTGACACACTTTCTTTAACAAGGTGACACTTACTCTATCAAGGTCTCATATCTCCTTATAGTACTACTCCCTGTGAGCCTATAGTGGTCCATTTTCTATAAAATCACCATAATAATCTTACGTTTTCTAAAAAATAAAATTTATAAAACCTTTTTAACTAAACCTTTCTAATATAACCTAATCCCAGATAATTTCTGAGTATAAAAACTATTACAAATACACATACACAGAGGGGAGGAGAGGGAGAGAGAGAGAGAGATTGGATGATTGGATAGCAGATTTCCCTATTTGAAATTGAACATTTGATAAATAATCACAGGTGTCTTTCAAATAATCATGTGAGTCCCAAATGCAAGAAGAAATATAGCAAATAATCTGGCAATCATCACACCACCAGCATCATTAACTCACATCTCTAGAGTCTCCTCTTTTCAAATGAAAGAGGAAAATAAGGAACTCTCAAAGCTGCATTATTATGACAGTCAATTATATTTTGATAAAATAGTTTCATTCATCTATCTGTAATTAAAGTCAGCAGTCTTATAAACTAAATTCCTACAAAGGGAAAATTGAATGGGAGCAAAGGGAACACTTAGTTGTTTCTATAATAAAAGCTAAGAAATAAATAGTATACAAAACAACTATGAAGAGCAAAAGTAATTGTGCATACTTCCTAGGCATACTATGATCAAAACATGCATTATTGAAATTCTAAATGACAGTTCACTTTCAATAATTCAACACAGACTCCAAATAACATATCTGAAATCTGAAAATTTTGTAATGTTATCGAATCCTTACACAATATCACAAATTGACCAAAACTACCCTTTGCTATAGTGACTTCACTGGATTTTTTTTTTAATTTTATGTTGTGTGGCTTATGTCTCAGATGTATTGCTAGCTAGCTCCTGCATCTTAATTCAACCCTTTCTATTACTCTGTCATGCTGCAGGACCTATGGCTTACCTATTTCTTTACAGTGTTCTTGGGCAGCTGGACCATGCCTCTTTTGACTCTGCCTTCTTTCCCCTATCTATACTCTAATTTCCTGCCTACTCCTAAGATGTCTGCCATAGACCAAGATAGTTCCTTTATTATCCAATGACATTCACAGCATATAGGAAGACATCACACATCACTTTCCCTTTTCTGTCTAATCAAAAAGGAAGGTTTTCATTTTAATATAGCAAAATTACATAAAACAAACAACTATCAAGCAAAAACTATAGGAACAATATCTAGTCTACTTGTATTTAGCAAATTAAAAAAGTATTCTATCATCTACCTTATCTTTGTAAGTTTAAAGTTTTATATCTAATATACCTTTTATAATAACTAAAGAAAACTATACTTATAACTATCCAATCTTTAACTACATAAAAGACTACAGAAAAATATATTATTACCTGAGTAAACAGAAAGTGCAGGCAAATTCTAAAATCTAAAAATAACAGAGATGACAGCTTGTTCTGCCAAAGTTCAGACATCCTTTCCCATCTTCTCCCCAGCAAGAGCAGGAGGTCCCAAGATCCCAATATTGCTCAGTTAAGCATCCATTCCTGGCAGATCCAGTTTTCTCATCCCAACATCAAGACTGAGTCAGGTGTTCATCTAGAGGGAGTGGGATCCAAGGTGTCAGTCCAAGGTGCTTCAGATCTCAGTTTCAGATTCAGTGGTTGTGGTTTGCAGCTTGGACATGCTTTGCTTTTTGCTTTTTTTGTTTAGAGTCCACTAATGACTTATGCTTATCTTTCTGGGTTTGCTTATCTTTCTGGGTTTGAGACAGCTCGCTCAGGAGGATATTTTCCAAATCCCTCCATTGGCCTGCAAATTTTAGGATGTCATTTTTTTCTTACTGCTGACTAGTACTCCATTGTGTAGATGTACCACAGTTTGTTAAACCATTCTTCAGTTGAGGGGCATCTAGGTTGTCTCCAGGTTCTTACTATTACAAATAATGCTGCTATGAACATAGTTGAGCTAATTCCTTTGGAGTGTGAATGTGCATCTTTAGGGTATATGCCCAGTAGTGGTATTGCTAGATGTTTAGGGAGATTGATTCCCAGTTTTCTGAGAAATCACCATATTGCATTCCAGAGTGGCTGAACAAGTTTACACTCCCATCAAAAATAGAAGAGTGAGGAACTCATTCTTTACCAACAAATGCCCTTACTTTAGCTGCCAATGTCCTCTGAGACTAGAATTTGAATTTTCAATGTAATTTAACCAAATCTTATAATGAAGGCTTCAGATTTTTTTACAACTCAATCTCTGAGGCTGTGGAGTTTCTTGAGTTTTCTATATATTTTAGAGATCAATCCTCAAAAAAAGAAACCTTTATATTATTTATGCACATCTAAAGCATGTCAATTGTGTCACTGTTTTGTTGTTTCTCTTCCTGTTAATCTGAGATGCTGGAAGTTGGCTTATAGTATCACAAAATACATCACTATCTTTTACCAATGTTTCCATAGATGCTTAAAGCAGCCAACCAGCATCATTTTTATTACTTTCTTTCAACCTGTCAAAAGTTTTATAAACAGTGTCACCAAATACAATTGCTACTCACAACTAGTGAATAACAATAATCAAATGCATTTATCTTTGTAAGTGTGTGCTGTGGGATGGTCTTTCTGTATTCTATTAATATGTAATGCTACCATTGGTTAACAAAGAAGCTGTTTTAGAATTTAGTAAAACAAAATACAAGACAGGCAGGAAATCCAAGAGATATTTAGGAAGAAAAAAGGCCAGATCAGAGCAGATGCTTTGAGCTGCCAGGAAAGCAAGATGTAATGGGACACAGGTAAGCCACAAGGCTCGCGTGGTCATGCATAGGTGAATATAAATGGTTTAAGATAGAAAGTTAGATAGTAACAGCCTGCCTAGTCATAGACCAAACTGTTTGTAATTAATATAAGCTAAAGGACCATTGGTGGGAGAAATTCATTTAGACCATGGAGCTAGACATGAGAAACTTCAGGCTACAAGTGTGTAATATAGTTTACACCATATGTAGTCAAGATGACATCCAAAATTAGTCATCACAACCACCATGAAGAAGAGAATGGCAACCAGCAGGCAGACAAAGTTCTGGCTTAGGAGCAAATATCCACAAGCACAAGGAAGAGAGAGCTACCTAGGAATGAATGACATACATGTTTATAATCTCAAAATGGTGGTGTATCCGCATGGTAGTCTCTTACTTTTCACCTTTCTTCTTAGCTATGTGTAAAAAAAATAGCTGACTGGAAAAAATATGCAAGGATGTAAGGTATATGGATTTATCTCTAGTGCATGAACTGGTTTTTTGGAGCCCATTCTCTATAGAGGGATACCTTGTTCAGCCTTCATATGGATTTAGTCCTGCCTCAACTTGATATGCAGACTATACTGATTCCCTGTGGGAGTCCTTACCCTCTCTGAGAAGTGGATGAGGGATAGGATGGGGAGACCCGGGGAGCCAGCAGGAGGAGGGGAGGGAAGGGTAACTGTGGTTGGTATGTAAAATAAAATTTAAAAAAACATTTTAAATAAATACAGAAAAAGAAAAAATGCACAAAATGGATGTTTTGGTCCAGGAGAAATCAATAACGATCTATTGACTTTATAGGAGGTAACTTGTTGAAGTAAGTTTTTTGGCCCATTTGGTGGCAGAGGTTTTAGAACCTGGTCTGCGCGGCTTTTTTCTCCCAAAGAAATGAATCAGACGCTTATATACTTTATACTGTTTGGCCTATGTCTTATGCCATTATTAGCTAGCTCTTTCATCTTAATTTAACCATTTCTATTAATCTTCTCACCACGTGTCTCAGCCCGTGGCTCACCTGGATTCCTACATGCTTCTTCTTCGGGGGACGCATGAAGACTGACTAACTCTACCCTTTCTTATTTGTCTGTCCTCTGATTCTCCACCCACTTCTATGGTGCTGTACATAGGCCAAAACAGTTCTTTTATTTACATCATATAAAGAACATTTCTACCACATTTCTTTTTTTGTCTAATTAAAAAGGAAGGTTTTAATTTTTATATAGTAAAATTATATATAGAACAGCTTTTAAGCCAGAATTATAGTCATAATATCTAGTCTATTTGTATTTATAAAATTAAATAGAATATTTTATTATCTATTTTATCTTTGTGAGTCTAAAGTTTTATATGTATATATCTTTTAAATTAAAAAGAACTATATCTATAATTATTAAACTTTTAACTATATTAAAAACTGTAAAAAGACATAATATTATGTAAATAAACAGGAAGTGTAAGTAACTTTTAAAGTCTAGAAAATGACAGAGATGACACTTGTCTGCCTGGACAGTTATTTGAAGCTTTTTTGTAATGTTGGGGCACTATCTTTAGCCTTTATGGCCTAAAGTCTCTGGCATGTTTTTTAGTGATGTAGAAAATTTGACATAGTCTATTAGTTGTTTTTCTTTGTGCCTTGAAGAATGCCTGGCAATGTTTTTTGTAAAGCAGGAACCTGAAGGACCATCTCGGCTTGCTTTGTCAACATTTAGAGGTCACTTTTTTATGGAACTTGCATGTCTAGTTTATATAGTATATTATCAAGCAGTTAATACCAGAATATTTTTTTGTCTAGTGGCTAACTGTTGCCACAAAGTAAATTTTACATGAAATTTTTTTAATGCCCATTATTTTTTTGAAACCTAACGGTGTTGTCAGGAACAGACTTGTCTCACTGTCTAGAAAAGTTTAAGTTTTTAAAATATTTTAAGTGCTATATTTTGTATGTCTTTGAAGTGTTTGAAGGCTATTTAGCTAATTAAAATGTATCTTTGTATATTTATAAAAACCTAATTAATGTGACGATAAGTTTGGTTATCATAGATGACTATTAATCTGCATCACTGTCAAATGACAAGAAAGGGGTTCTATTCTGAATGAGGTATACATTCTTCTAGAAACTAGATGGGTTTTCCAAACTCACAAAGGTGATTGATTCCTCCTAAAACCTTCCTTGTGCTTTTCATCTGTGCCACCTTCCAGTGCTTCTTGGATTCCTCATTTCTTCTTCCTAGTCTTTCAGCTTTCTTTTATACAGAATATAAATTATTTGGAAAATTGATGCTGTCTTAAAACTCTTGCACATTTTTTTCAACTATTGTTCAGTAAGACGATGTTTAATCATACTATAAGGACACTTCTTCATCCATATTTATAGCAACTTTATTTGTAATAGCCCAAAATTGAAAATAACCTAGATATTTCTCAGCTGAAGAAAGAATAATGAAAATGTGGCACATTTACACAGTGAAGTACCACCTTAGCAGAGAAAAAAAAATAAAACCACAATGACTTTATGAAATTTTAAGGAAAATAGATGGAAATAAGAAACACCATCCTGAAAGAGGTAACCCAGACCCAGAAAGACAAACATGGTATGTATTCATTCATAATTGCATATTAACTGTAAAGTAAAGGATAACCATGTTACAACCCACAGACTCAGAGAGGCTAGGTAACAAGAAGGGCCCAGAGAGGGAATGTATATATCTCCCTAGGAAGGGGAAATCAAAGAATAGTATGAATAGACTGGGGGCAGGAAGGGATAGGAACTTTAGTGACTATGTTGGGAGGGTAGAGGGAGAGAATGCTGACAGAGAAGACTGTAAAGAAGGCTTGCTTTTCAGAAATGGTAGAAACCAAATACAGGGGAAACTCTTACAATTCTACAAGGGTGACCTTAGCTAAGACTCTGAACCATAGTGAGTACATATCCTAAATCTGAAATCTGCCGGTGATCAGATTGGTGACTACCCCAATTTTCATCACAGAGCCTTCATCCAGTTATAATGGAAACTGATGCAGAGACCCACTGCTGGATGTAGAGAGGAAGAAATGTAGGAAACAGAGGGGTGGGGGCATTACAAGAAAACCCACAGAGACAACTAAATAATGGGGCTTACAGAAACTCACAGTGTCTGAACCAACAACCAGGGAGATTACATGGAACCTTTGACATAAATGTGACAGTTGTGTGGTTTGGTCTATGTGTGGAACTCCTAATGATAGGAACAGGAGCTGTCTCTAATGCTTTGGCTGGCTCTTGGGAACCTATTGCTCATGCTGAATTGCTGTTCCAAGCCTATATACGAGGGGAGATGTCTTCACATAACTTGATACGCAATGCTTTGTTGATACCCATGGGAATACCTGCCCCTCTCTAAACAGTCACAGCGGAGGAGTGGATTGAGGAGGGCAAAGGAGAACAAATCAGGGGATGGGAGGAGACGAGGGAGAAGAAACAGCAGTCAGGATGTTTAGTAAACAAATAAATATTAAAAAGGATTGATAGATAGCTACCATTAATATATTAAGAAATAAAATTACTTTAAAAAATGAAGGGACAAAGGATGACATCATTTTTCTTCACTCCTGTTGAACCTTTAACACCATTTTACCAAAGCATTTTCTTTTTTGACTGCTGTTTGTAACTGTCCATGCTAACAAGAGAAGCATCCCCTCACATTTTTATGTTTTTCCCCCAGGTACACAACCAAACTGAGTTAGGACTTGTAGGCTAATCAAAACATTTGACTCTGTTGATATTCTAATAAACTAAAGGCAGCGTACAACTAGAATTTTCTGAAAATGCCCAATTTTGTCTAATTATTAAGTCTGATTATTTCTCTCTGTGTTATTGTTGTTTTGTTGTGCACTGCAATTACTGGCTTTTTTAAATACAGGTAACTGTGCTCACTCCTAGTACATTAGTCCACATGTGTAATTTGGGCCTGACTACCTTCATGTCTAACAAGTTCCCAGATCATATTTATGTTGTCAGCCTAAGGAACATAAAATAATAGCCACTGACTCAATCAATGACTTAGGAATTTTTTTGTATCAAATTTCAAACAGTTGTTAATTTTTGAGGAGAAAAGGAAAATTAAAATAGTTGCATTGTAGGTTTTTTTGTTTTGTGTGTGTGTGTGTGTGTGTGTGTGCGCGCGCACGTGTGTGTGTGTGTGTGTGTGTGTGTGTGTGTGTGTAAAGTATGCATGCCTCTACATATGTATATAGAGGCCAGAGAAGGACATTAGGTCTTTCCTCCTCTGTAGTTTACTGCCTCATTACATCATGACAGTGCATTTCACTGAGTCCAAGGAGCTATTTTGGCTAAGATGGCTGACCAATGAACTGCCAGAATATACCTGTCTCTGTCCCTCTTCACATACCATGCTAGCCACTGTTGGGGTTACAGCCTCTTACAACCACCTGATTGTTTATGTGGAGCCTAGCTATGCAAACTAAGAATCTCACATTTACATAAAAAGCACCCTTACCCACTGAGCATCTCCTCAGACTCAAGGTTTATTTTTAAGCTACAAACAAAAACAAGTTAGAGAAAAAATAAATTGCAAGTGAAAGTAGAAACAAAATGTATTACTTGTTCAAAAATTGTACATTTACATTCATAAAGTGGATAATGTATAATAATACAAAACAGTGACCCTTTTAATGCTCCACATAATACAACACAATTTACTTCAAAATTTATTACACATTTTTGACTAACTTGACAGAAATGAAACCATAAAAATATAGTTCCACTACTTTCCTAGTTAGCAGTCTCTGAATACAAACATAGAGGACCTGAATGATGAAAGTAGCTTATACATTGTGACTATAAATCAAACTTATAAATGGTTATAGGCTGTTCCCTGCTGTAACTACAATTAGTATAGAAAAAAAAGCTATAAGGACTATAAAATACAAAAGCCACATTTTCCCACAATATAAAACTTGGCGTTCAATAACAGCAATGTATACAAAACAAAACCTGTTAATTAAGAGTTTTAGAATACTTTCAAACTAACTTGTCCATCTAAGAAAATAAATTATTATTTAGACAGAAATTAAAGTTGGGAAAATAATTTTTAAAAAGAAAGGAAAGGAAAAGAAACACCTTTGGAAAAGTAACCAGGTTACAAAAAAGTATTTAGATCCAGAAGTTATAGAATATTCAAAATGTAGAAAAATAAAGTAAAAACATAAGGAAATTTGACTAAAATCTAAGACAATAGAAATGTTGGATCCTGAAGCTGAAATCTGGAACATCAGGTATAACAGATGATCAAGCTGATGCCTATAAAATCAAGTAAAAACACGCAGATGGAAACAACAGATTCTACTCCCAGTCCTGTGAGGATTGAAGATAATAGCAACAGCCAAAGTGGAGATTTCTCCAAGTCAATAGTGCCCAGCTATATCATGATACTTCTGCTGAGACAAAAATCAGACTCAGTTGAAAGGAAAGTACTTCCATTGTGGGAACTAGATGAGGACTCACACACACACACACACACACACAAGCTTTGTGAAGCATGCAAAAAAAAGAAGTATGTGTGGCACAGAGCCTAGAGATAAGACTAAGTGCTATATGTTGAGAGGGAAACCTCTCTCCTCTGACCACTGCTTGGATGAACAAAGAGGGAGCTATGAGACTTTGCCCAGTATTGTGATAAGTACACTTGAGAGTAAAAACAGGTGAGCTGACCCACATCTCCTTGGTTTTTCAGCCACACAAAGTCATGAGAGTAGAAAGAAATATCTCCAAACACCAGACACAGGGTTGAGATTCACTGGTGCACCACCTCAGATGAGAGATTTATGGCAGAAAAGGGATGTTGGTAACAGACATCTTCCTTACCTTATCTGACATAACTGGGTTAACTACAAAGAAACCCTCCCCTACTCCCTTAGAAAGTGACAACAAATGAGGATCAGCAAAGAAAGAAACTTAACACCACAGTAAGAAAATAAATACTGTCTGGGGGCAAAATGTGCTCTGTTTTCTGTTATTAATTATTTTTAATACATCTTTGTGATTTAAATGTTCAGTTGTGTTTTAAATATTATTTCATCAGACAAGACTAGTAGGCTGCCCTATCTCTTCACCTGGTTTAGAATATCTTCTCTGCTATTTCTTGTTTATTTCTGTCATATGCTCTTTTCATTATTTACTTCTCTTTGATTCCTTTCCTATTATTTCCCAAATTTACTAATATGCACTTGGCTCTAAAAGCAACTGTAATCCACATTTTTCCAGGAAATATTCTAGTGTCACTGTCTAAAATTCATCAATGACACAAATTATATGTACAACATCTTTCTCAACCAAAGAAAAGCAAAGAAATAATATTAAGAGCCACAATAGAAATAGGCCAACACATATGCAAAAGCAGAATGCTTTAGATAAACAAAGACAGGAAAGTGTGATATATTCCAAGCCTGGAAAAAAAATGCCAACTAATATTGATGTGTTCAGGAAAGTCACTTATTAAAATTGATGAAATAAGAATATTTCAAAGCAAACATTAACCAAACCACCAGTACAAAAGACACTATGCAAAGGGAGAAGAAAAGTGCTATCATTCACAAGAACATAGAAAATAATACATTTCATAGACAGATGAACAGAGAATGGGAATTAATTCATAATGCACAACACAGAATCCCAGAAAAATACCTAATATTAACAGAATAGAAAGAAAAGATAAAAACAATAATCCACCCAAGCAGAACACATGAGACAAACAATGGGATACACCCAACATATTTGAAAACACAGTTAAACACAAATAGCATAAATTCATCAATTAAATGGTACATAGCAAAAAATTGAATTCTACTTTGAGATTCCATCTTATGACTCTCAGAAGGCTAAGATCAATAACACAAGTAACAGCTTATGTTGGCAAGAATGTGAAATAAAAGGAAACTCCTCCAATGCTGGTAAGAATGTAAACTTGTATAGCAACTATGGAAATAAGTATGGCGGTTCTTCAGAAAGGTATTAATTAATCTACCTGAAGGTCCAGCTATACCTTTCTTGAGCATATACCTAATGGACACTGCCAAGACATTTGTTGAAACATGTTCATTTCTGCTCTATTCATAACAGACAGAAGCTGGAAACAACCTAGATGTTCCTCAACAGAATGGATAAAGAAGGTGCAGTAGATTCACACAATGGAATATTACTCAACTGTTAAAATAAAGCATCATAAAATTGAAGGCAAATGGATACAACTAGAAAAAAAAAACAACCCTAAGTGAGGTAAACCAGACCCAGAAAAATAATTATGACATGTAATATTCATAATTAGATATTAGCATTTAAATACGTCATGACAAAACTACATTCCATAATCCCAGATATAGGAAGGGACAAGGAACAACACATAAATGTCCTTAAAAAGTAAATAGAATAGATTTTAGGGGTGGGGTAGGGGAGGGGAACAGGAACAGGAGAACCAAGAGGAGAGGGAAAGGGAAGAGGGTCTATATTAATACAAGAAACTATTCTTTTCTCTAATTGTTAATGCTAGAAATACATTAAATACATGCTTCTAAGTCCATTTGTTGTTACTTGTATACCCATGACTTTAAGTCTAACTAATTGCATGGAGACTGTTTCAGAAACTCACAACTGATCAAAATTCAGAAAACTACTAATTGTGTAATGTGCAGGACCAGTGAATTCATTTATAGAACAGCCCCTGCATATAGGTTCAGTTAATAATGATGAGAGGCAGAAAGACTGAAAGAGCCAGAGGACAAGCAAATCTGATGAGAGAGTGTAGCTCCTAGAAATTGTGGGGAAGCTTTTCACAGGTACTAAAACAATGTGGTTTCCTAAACAATACCCGGTCAAGGAGAACACAATAGATATTATAACATGGAAAGGGGAAACCTCCCCGAGGACTCAGCCTTAATCAAAAAATACAGGCAACTAAGGAAGCCTGGGAACAGAAAAAAACAGGCTTCCTTTGGGATGAGCCTCCTAAATGGTTACTAAATAAAGTTTTAAATATACTTTAAGACAAAATTATTGATCAGAGGAAACATTTTTATACAATAGGCATATATTAGGAAAGAACTATTAGATTTTTAAAAGGCAGAGATGTATTTTACCAACACAATACCACATGCCAGTATATAGATGCCTGAGGCAGAAAGATCCAATGATGAAGGTTAGCTTAGGCTACAGGGGACATTCAGGCCAACTTATGATGCAGGTGAGATCCCTGGCTCCAACAACCAAGCAAAAAAAGTAGTAGGCTGTTGTTTCTTTTTGCACAAGTTGTTGTTGTTTGCAGTAGTTGTGGTAGTATTTGTTACATTTTAGATTTACCCTGCTTTTTTTTTCTTTTTAGACAAAGTCTCAATAGTAGCCTACAATGACCTCAAACTCATAACCTTCCTTGTCTGCCTTATCAGTGCTATGATTTCAGGTATGTGCCACCATTGCCAGCTCAAATGATTGTTTTGTTATGTTTTAATAGCATATTACCCTTCTCTGATCTTGCTTTGATGTGATAATACAATGATAAATTTATGTTTGAGGGAAAGTATACTTGACTAATTATCTTCAGAATATAATGAAATAAAAACAGTCTTGAAGTAAACTTGTCTAAGATAATATAATAATGGAAATCTAGAATATTTAATTGGTACTACTATGTTTACATTTTGTATTAACTTATTTATTTTTAATATCTTTATTTATTATTTAATGATTTTTACATCATACACCCCATCAACCTCAGTTATCATTCCTCTCAGTTTCATACCCACTCTTATGATTTCCCCATTTACAAAAAAAAGTCCATTCATTCTGCTCAATTACTTCCTGGAGCATAATTAAACTCCCTGTGGTCAGCTGCTTAAAGAAAATGAGTCCAGCCAGAGGCCATCTGTTGTAGAAAGTTTCCCAGCCTGTTTGGGGCCGGAGGTTTGAACCTTGCCCATGGCGGCTTTTGTGTCCCAAAGAAATGAATAAGACACTTATATTAACTTCATGCTGTTTGGCCCATGTCTCAAGCACATTAATAGCTAGCTCTTTCATCTTAATTCTACCCATTTCTTGTATTATACTAATCTACCCGCCATGTGTCCCAGCCCATGGTTCACCTGTATTTCTTACATGTCTCATCTTCAGGGGTCAGATGGCAACTGGCTAACTCCACCCTCCTTCTACCTGTCTCTCCTTTGACTCGACACTCACTTCTAAGGTGCTGCACTTAGGCCAAAACAGCTCCTTTATTTACAGCATACAGAGAACATTCCACCACAGCCATCAATGCAGAAGTGAAGCACTGTGTTATTTAGCTATGTTCCAGCCTTGAGCTCTTGTATACAATGACATTTTTTTTAAAGTCCATTAATGAGTAAGTACATCCCCTGCATATCTTTATGGCTTTGAGATACCTCGCTCAGGAGGATATTCTCCAATTCCATCCATTTGCCTGCAAATTTTAGGATATCATTTTTTTGGACTGCTGAGTAGTACTCCATTGTGTCGATGTGCCACAGTTTGTTAATACATTCCTTAGTTGAGGAGCATCTAGGTTGTTTCCAGGTTCTTGCTATTATGAATAATGCTGCTATGAACATAGTTGAGCTAATGTATTTGAGTGTGAATGTGCATCTTTAGGGTATATGCCCAATAGTGGTATTGCTTGATCCTTGGGGAAATTGATTTCTATTTTCTGAGAAACAACCATACTGCATTCCAGAGTAGCTGAACAAGTTTACATGACCACCAACAATGGAGGGGTATTCCCCTTGCTCCACATTCTTTCCAGCATAGGCTGTCCTCTGTGTCTTTTATCTTAGCCAATCTAACAAGTGTAAAGTGGTATCTCAAAGTGGTTTTAATTTACATTTCTCTGATGGCTAAAGATGTTGAGCACATTTTCATGTGCCTTTCAGTCATGTATAATTTTGCTGAGAATTCCATTTTTAGCTCTGAATCTGATTTTTAATTGGATTATTTATGGATTTGGGCTCTAGTTTTATAATACTCTATATATTTTAGAGAACAATCCTCTGTCACTGGTAGGGTTTGTCAAAATCTTTTCCCATTCTGTAAGCTGTAGTTTTGTCTTATTGACTGTGTCCTTGGCCTTGCAGAAGCTTCTCAGTTTCAAGAGATCCCACTTAATGCTATTCTTAGTGTCTCTACTACTGGTGTTATATTTAGGAAGTGGTCACCTATGCAAATGCATTGGAGGGGGGTTCCCATTTTCTTTTCTATCAAGTTCAGAGTAGCTGGGTTCATGTTGAGGATTTGGTTTTTGTGCAGGGTGATAGGTTTGGTTCTATTTGCATTTTTCTACACACTACCATCCTGTTATGCCAACACCATTTGTTGAAGATAGTAGTTTTTTTTTCCATTGAATATTTTTGGTCTATTTGTCAAAAGCAGCTTTCATAGGTGTATGTATTAATGTAGCAGTCTCCAATTTGATTGCATTGATCTACAAGTCTGTTTTTATGCCAGTATCAGGCTGTTTTATGATAATAACTCTATAGTATAACTTGAAGTTGCGGATGATGATGTCTCCTGGAGTTCTTTTGTTGAGCAAAATTGTTTTGGCAATTCTGGCTTTCCTGTTATTCCAAATGAAATTGAGTATTGCTTTTTGAATGTCTTTAAAATATTTGTTTGAATTTTTATGGGAATTGCATTGAATCTGTAGAATGCTTTTGATAAGGCTGCCATTTTTACTATGTTGATCCTACCTATCCAGGAACATGGGAGATATTTCCATTTTCTGATATCCTCCTTAATTTCTTTCTTCAGTGACTTAAAGTTTTTGTCAAACAGATCTGTTACTTCTTTGGTAATAGTTAAAATAAGGTACTTAATGCTATATGCTGCTATTATAAAAGGTGATGTTTCGCCTCTCGGCCCAATCGCCACCATCATGGACACCAGTCGCGTGCAGCCTATCAAGCTGGCTAGAGTAACCAAAGTGCTGGGCAGGACCGGTTCGCAGGGACAGTGCACACAGGTGCGTGTGGAATTTATGGATGACACCAGCCGCTCTATCATCAGAAACGTCAAAGGCCCTGTCGGAGAGGGTGATGTGCTCACCCTGTTGGAGTCAGAAAGAGAGGCTCGGAGGTTGCGCTAGCCGTGCTGCTGGTCCTGGATATCCACCACTTGGCCCATGATGACCCATAATTAAATGAAGTGTTTCTACTGTTTGAAAAAAAAAAAAGGTGATGTTTCCCTTATTTTTTTCAGGCCTTTTATCTTTAGTGTATAGGAGGGCTATTGATTTCTTTGAGCTAATATTATATCCTGCTATAATGTGAAGGTGTTTGTCAGCTGTAAAAGTTCCCTGATAGAATTTTGTGGGTCACTTATGCATAAAATCATGTCATATACAATAGACATAGTTTCATTTCTTCCTTTCCAATTTTTATCCTCTTAATCTACTTTTTTTCTTATTGCTTTAGCAAAAACTTCAAGAAATATTTTGAATAGATAAGGGGACATCCTTAGCTAGTTTTTAATTTTGGTAAGATTGCTTTGAGCTTTTCATCATTTAGCTTGATGTTGGTCATTGGTTTCTTGTAAACTGCCTTTATTATAACTAGGTATTTTCCCTGTATTCTTGAACTCTCCAGGACGTTCATCATAAAGGCATGTTGATTTTTTTCACAGGTGTTTTCAGCATCTAAGGAGATGATAATGTGGTTTTTTTCCTTCAATTTGTTTATATAATCAATGACATTTACAGTTTTTGATATGTTGAACCATCCCTACATTTCTGGAATGAAGCCTGCTTGATCATGGTGAATGATTTTGTTTTATATAATGTACTCCATTTGCCAGAATTTTATTGAGAATTTTTGCATCAATGTTCATTAGGGAAATTGCTATGTAATTCTCTTTCTTTGTTGCATTTTTGAGTGGCTTTGGTATCAGGGTTATTGTGGTCTCACAAAAAGACTTTGGCTATAATCCTTTTTCTACTGTATGGAACATTTTGAGGAGTATCGGTATTAGTTCTTATTTGAATGTCTGGTAGAATTCTGCACTGAAACTGTCTGGTCCTGGGCTTCTTTTATGTGGGATACTTCTAATGACAACTTCAATTTCCTTTGGGGTAATAGGTCTGTTTAGATTTTTAATCTTGATTTAATTTTGGTAAGTGTTACCTGTCCAAAAATCTGTCTATTTCTTCTAGGTTTTCCATTTTTGTGGAGTATAGATTTTCAAAGTATGACCTGATAATTCTCTGAATCCTGGGAGTCTGTTGTTATGTCCCCTTTTTCATTTCTGTTTTTGTTAATTTTGATACTCTCTCTATGCTTTTTGGTTAGTTTGGATAAGATATTATCTATGTTGTTGACTTTCTCAAAGAACCAACTCTCTGATTCATTGATTCTTTGTATTTTTCTTTTGGTTTCAATTGTATTGATTTTAGCCATAAGTTTGATTATTTCCTGCCATCTTCTCTTTCTGTGTGAGTTTGCTTCTAAATGTTCTAGGGCTTTCAGCTGTGCTGTTCTCTTATATAGGATTTCTCTAATCTTTTTACGTAGGCATCTAGTACTATGAATATTTTTCCTAAGACTACTTTCATGGTTTCCCATAAGTTAGGGTATGTTATAGATTCATTTTCATTATTCTAGGAAGTCTTTGATTTTTTTTCTTAATTTCTTCCTTGACCCAGAGGTGGTTCAGTTGAGTGATGTTTAGTTTCCATGAGTTGGTAGGCTTTTGATGTTGTTGAACTCTAACTTTAGACCACGGTAATCTGATATGGTACAAGGAATTATTCCCATTCTTTTTTTATCTGTTAATATTCGCTTTATGACTTAACATGTGGTTAATTTTAGAGAAAATTCCATGGGGTGCTGAGAAATATGTATATTCCTTTTTGTTTGGTTGGAAGATTCAGTATATAACTATTAAGTCTATGTGGGTTATAACTTCTGCTAGATCCCTTATTTCTCTTTTGAGTTTCTCTCGTTGATCTATTCAAGAGTGAAAATGGTATATTGAAGTTTCCTACTATTAGTGTATCAGGTTTGATATGAGTTTTAAGCTTTAGTAGTATTTCTTTTACATATGTAGGTAGCCTTGTGCTAGGGAAATAGATATTAAGGATTGAAATTTTGTCTTGGAGGAGTTTTCCTGAGATGAATAAGTAGTGTTTGTCCTGGTGTCTTTTTATTGATTTTATTTTAAAGTCTATTTTGTTAGAATTTAGAATGGCTGCACAGCTTTTTTCCTAGGGCCATTTGATTTGAAAGTTTTTCTCAACCCTTTACTCTGAGCCTGTGTCTGTCTTTGAAGTTGAAGTGTGTTTCTTGTATGCAGCAGAAGGATGATTTCTGTTTTGGTATCCATGGTGCTATGGTGCATATTTTAATAGGTGGATTGATTCCATTGATATTAAGGGATATTAATGACCAATGATCAATATTTCTTATTATTTTTGGTAGTAGCTAGTATTTCCTTTTGGGAGAGGGGGTTCTTCTTTGTCTAGACTTATCAATTGTTTGTGGTTACATGGGTATTTCTGGTTTCCTTAGGTTAGAATTTTCCTTATAGGGCTTTTTGTATAGCTGGATTTGTGGTTAAGTATTGTTTAAATCTGGTTTTGTCATGAAATATCTTGTTTACTCCATTTATGTGGATTGGTAGTTTTGCTAGGTACAGTAGTCTAGGTTGACATCAATGCACTTGCAGTGTCTGTATAATGTCTGACCAGACCTTTTTGTTTTCATTGTTTCCATTGAATAGTTGAGTGTTACTCTAATGAGTCTGCCTTTATAGGTGATTTGGCCTTTTGCTGCTTTTAGTATTTTTTTTCTTTGTTCTGTAGGTTTAATGGCTTGATTATTATATGCCAAGCAGAATTTTTTGTGAGTCTAGTCTACTTAGTATTCTGTAGACTTCTTTTATCTTTATAGGCATTTCCTTCTTCTTTAGGTTAGGGAAGTTTTCTTCTATGATTTTGTTGAATATATTTTCTGTTTCTTTGAGCTGGTATTCTTCTCCTTCTTTGATTACAATTATTCTTAGGTTTGACCTTATCATTATATCCCAGATTTTCTGAACATTTAGTGTTATGACTTTTTTGTTTTAGTGTTGTCTTTAACTGATATATCCATTACCACTATTAAGTCTTCCTCTCCAGAGATTCTCTCTTACATCTCTTGGATTCTGTTGGTAATGCTTGTATCTGTTGTTCCATGTCTTTTATTTAGGTTTTCTATTTCCAGCTTTGTCTTGTTTTGTGCCTTCTTTATTGCTTCTATTTCAATTTTTAATTTCTGGAAGGTTTCTTTTACCTGTTTACTTTCTTTTTCTTGGTTTTCTTTATTTTCTTTCAGGGATTTAATCATCTCTTCCAATTGTCTCTTTGTATTTTCTTCTATTTCTTTAAGGGAATTTTTTTTAAAAAATCTTCTTTTAAAGCTTTATTATTTTAATACAATTGTTTTTAAGGTCATTTCCTTCCATTTCCTTTTCATTGTTATGTTCAGGTCTTGAAGCTCTAGAACCACTTACTTCTACTGGTAATATTTTGTTTATCTTTGTATTATTGTATATATTCTTGCACTGGTGTCTGTCCATTGTTTCTTCAGTTCACTCTTGGTTAATTCTTGTTTGGCTCTTAATCAGTTGTTGGTCTGAGGGAATCTTAATCAGCTGTATATTCAGAGGGTCAGCTGCTCCCATGCTAGCCAACTGTGATCTGGGCAGACGGTGACCTGCTGAAGCTGTACCTCTTACCTCCATCTCAGGGACTTGGTTCAGGGGAGAGAAGTGACCACTTAGCTTCTCTGCATTTTGTAATTATATGACACTATTGTTTGGTGACAATGGCTGAAGGCAAAAAGATCAACAGTTCTCAGATGGACTAATGCTAAATTATTTGTATTTTCAGAAGAACTATATCCTGAGCAGCTGTTTTGTTTCAGGGCCTTTTTAATATTACTGTATGTGATAGACTAAATATGGAGAAGAAGTTGGATGGGTATAGGTGTAAATCAACTTATTCTGCTAGAGTTTCATTACCAAAATGTAATTGAGCCATGTGATTTCCTGACTTGGAAAAACAGTAGTGAAACAAGGTGGGTCTGCAATTTTATTGTCTCTCATGATTTTTTCCTAAAAGGGTCCTTGTTCTATGTCATCCTAAGTGCTCTATTTGAACTAGCTGCTCCTAAATTCTGCTCTTCTTTTTTGCTCTATTTTCTCTTATTCTGAATTGTAAAATCAAAGCTATTTTCCCACAGAGATGGCTGGATGGACATCTACTCCAATTTTCCAGGCATTTGCAAACCACAAATCGAAAGGCCAATGGCAGATCCAGACTTCTGGGTAAAACAGTAATGTTGAAGCTGTAGCTAAATGACTGGAAGAAAACTCAAGGTAAATTGCCTAAAAACCAAACATATAAAAAGCAAGCAACCAACTAACCACACAAAAGCAAAACCAGTTGAATGAGGCTGGAATGCGTCGGCAGAGTGGAGCAAATTTTTACCAGCTCTTTGTTAAACAAAAGTTAATATCTGGAGTGCACAAATCTCCTAAACAATAAATAAACTAAAGAAATTAATGGACAGTTTCCAAAGAATTCCTAATAGATATTTCAAAAAGTGATCAGTGTCTTTAGGCACTAAGGGAAAAAACAAAAAGGGATTTTGAGGTTCTACCCACCTGTGTCAAATGCTGGTGAGAATGTGGCGTAAGTGAAAAACCCTTACTCACTGTTGTCTAAAGTATACCAATGCAACCACTATGGAAAAAGCATGAAAGTTCTCAGAACTTACATATGCACAGCTATACCACCCTGGAGCATTCAGTTAAATAATTGACCACAGTCATACAGCATGCATGCCCATATGTCCATGTTTATTGGTGTATAGTTCACAATGTCTAGAAACTGAAACCATCCTAAATATTCACTAGCAGATTACTGGGTTAAAAAAAATGTATGTATACATCATGAAATTTTATTGAGGCACAAATAAAAAGAAAATCATGGCATTTATAAAAAAGGATCAAAATTAAAGTTATCAAATTAATGAAAGTAATTCAGACTCAAAAGAAAAAATGCCACATACTTTCTCTCATATATGGATCCAGATTCATAAGAGGAAGGAACAGTCATGAGGAAAGGGAAAAGGTGGGACATTAAGAACAACAAAAACAAAGTATGCAAGAAAATATCTTAATGAACCCAACATTCTTTTTGCTATTTTCAAAATTAATGATTTAATCTAAAAGTCCAATGGCAAAGATCTAATAATTAACTTTTATAAATATGATTATTGCATAATCTGTCAGTGTTTCTCCTACCTTAGTCTGTTCTATTCTAGAGTAAAGTACTAGACTGCTAGAATGGTTAACAATACTATCAGTAATAAAAGGTACGTGTGGATTTCTTAGTGGCTAGAAATTATTTCACAGAGATCGGGGCTGTGTAAGCTAATATGTTTCAGCAGTCTAAAAAGATTATTTTCTCACTGCTTGAAAGTTTTAGTGAAATAAAGGTATAGAGATAGGTGAGTCCTAGTGAGATATACCCATACCACAGCATCTCAGGGTGCTAAAATAAAAGGTTCTCAAGTATAAAGTCGGGAAGGGCATCTTAGCAAGATCTTTTAAAAAACCAAATAATGTTAAAGGCTAGGATTGTAGCTCAGTATTAGAACATGAGCCTGTTATACCTGATCCTGTATATTACAACCAATGTACATGAGACTTAACAAATGATAAATGATTTTACCTTTGTGGGCCAAACAGGTTATTTACCAAATCCACAGCTCTATAGTTTTGTCACAAGTACAGTTTGTAAGCTACAAAGCTGTGTACCAGTGAAACTTTATTTACAGAGAACATGCCAACCACAGTTACATGGACCTCATCCTACATAAATCATCTTCTTCATTTGATATGTATAAACATATATACAATAAACATATTCGCAATAAAACAGCAGAATTTCTGATGTGAAAAGTTAGAAATATCCAGGCCAAGGAGGGTAAATGAAATATCAGAGACAGCATCCAATATGCCAGCATCTAATAAACATGAAATGGAAGTTGGTTGATTGCACTGAAAATCGAATTTACACTTCAAAAAAAATTTTTAGAACAATGCTTGCTAAAGCAACTTGAAGATAAAATTTTCCTCTTTTGTTTACTGTCCTTTCTTCACAATTGTTATACTTTAAAAAAATATTTTTCAATATCTTCATTATTATGTATATCATTTTTATAATTGTCAGCAATTCTGAGCTTTCAAATATACTGAAATTGTTTAATATTGCTGTCTTAAAAGAAATTATAATAAGCTATTGACTACAATTCATTCAATATTTCATTCATTATTGTTTTGAAGGCTAAGTTCATAAAATAATGGATGTCATTATCACAAAGATCAATATGCATTTACATGGAAGGAAGAAATGAGCTCCATATTTTTGTGACACTTTGGAAATATATGAGACTGGGGCTGGCTATACCTTTTATCTACTGTCATTCATTGATATTCAGCAAAATATATAGATAGGTCAATTGGTTAACAAGATGTTTAGTAATGGTATCAAGTAAAATTTTGCGTGTTTCCATTTATATTCAAATTTATTTTATTATTTTCTCTTTCTATAAATATTTCTGTCAATGTAAAACCACAATTTTCATCTCAAAGGGGATGAGAGTGAGTTTATTGCAGAGCCAAATGTCAGTGACCATTGTCCCAGAGCACAGGTTTATGTTATCTCAGATTCTACATTCCAAGCAAAACTTACTACAACACAAGCTGGTAATAATTTCAAAATTTTAATAATAACAGAAAAAGGAAAATCATAAATTGAGGCACTTTTCAGAAACCAGAATGGAAACATTGGGTGGTTCCATGAAAGCAGGCAGATCTCAAATGCAGGCCTCAGACAATATCTGATGATTCAGTCTTTTTGTTGCTGGATCCAGGGTTTGTTGTTAACACATTCCAAAAGGATTCATATATCAGTCACAGGATGTTAAGTGAGATACAAGGATGGACAAGGAATGCCTTCTTAGAAGCTAATATTAGCTAAAGATAAATTGTGATTTGGTTCTTCACCTGCTATATTCCAGCCTCATAAAAATTCCCATTAGTTAATGAGCTTCATTGATGATTTGGTGAAAGCTGTGATTGTTTCTGGGAACTTTTGCTCACATATCCAATATATTATTAAAATCATGCATACAAAAATATGGGATCTACACTGAAAAGGTCTGGAAATAATTGATGTATTCTTGATAATGCCATGAAATACTGCCATATGCTCATAGAATACTTGACATAAATATTCAGAGACACACTCAACCATATAATGCAGACTCTATCACTCTGCTTAAAATAGGAATATATGTTTTATAAGCAGATTTAATAATGGCTTGGATTGCATAATTTGTAGCTGTCTTTTGCTGAATTCTATGGATGGTGTATTCCAGAGAGCAGCCTGAAATTCCATGCCAAGCATCTGTCATTTCCCACACCAAATTTCTGTTGACCTGCACTTCCTTCTGCTTCCCTGGCTCTTTCTTTCCTGAAGATGAAGGCATATCTGATTGGGTCTAAGTTTTTACAAAAACAAATTACTTCTCCAGTGTCAGCCATAATTTGCAGTAGAAGAGGTTTCAATGACATTTTTAGTGTTTTTTTTTTTTTTTAACCCCAGAACACTCTCCATTGCTAAAGTCACTTCACATATAGCCATAAACATCTCTGTGGCTATTCCAAGTTAGCAATGACTTTTTTTTATCCTTTCTCAAATTCACTAAAAGGTTCA
Source organism: Sigmodon hispidus (assembly GCA_004025045.1). Lineage (NCBI taxonomy): Eukaryota > Metazoa > Chordata > Mammalia > Rodentia > Cricetidae > Sigmodon > Sigmodon hispidus. The sequence continues at coordinate 2,252 of PVIH01008946.1, read as the reverse complement.
AGCCTTACATGTAGTGGGCACCAGCACTGAGAGGGAAAAGTAGACACAGGGTTTGACCTTATCTGAAAGCTTTTAGCAATTGATATGGTTTGGCAAAGAGAAAATCAGAATTTGCCAATGGAGTGTCACTTCAGATAACCACACTCCCGGGCAGGCCCAGACCTAGTTCACCAACACAAAAATAAATCCATATTTGTTTTGTTATAGTTTTGCTTCATTACAGCATTTTGGTTTTTGTCTTATTATTTTTTGAGAGAGGGAAGGTGGGAGAGGATCTGAGAGTAGTCACAGGATGAGCAAAAAAAACATAATCAAAGTATACTGTATGAAAAGTAATAAAAGACATACAACTTTGCCATCCTAAAAGACATTGCTCATAGTGGGGATAAAGCTGGTACCTCTAACAATATAGTTATTTCTCCCCTATCTGAGAAGCTGTAGCTTTGTACAGGAGCCAGCTTTGTACAAGCTTCGAAGACTAATTTCAGCCACTTATTATTACTGAGAAAACAAAAGTTAGTTCATGAGTGTTGACTCCCATTAATAGAACATTTTACAATGGACTCAGAGCCAGGTGTTGGTGGCATCTGTCTCTAACCCCTCACTGAGAAATCAGGCAGGGAGATTTCCTTGAATTTCAGGACATTTTGGTCTACATAAAGAACTCTAGGCCAAACAGGGCTATATATATAGTGAGACTCATCTCAAAAGAATAAATAAAAGGAAGGAAAGAAGAGAAAGAGGAAGGAAGGGAAGGAGAAAAGAAAAAAGACAAGAAAAGACTGGGAAGGAAGCTTGAGTACAATCTTAATTTAGAAAGAAAGAAAGAAAGAAAGAAAGAAAGAAAGAAAGAAAGAAAGAAAGAAAGAAAGAAAGAAAACCACAACAAACTGAGAACCAGGCAAGAATCAGGAAGAGAGAAAGCCATGACTTTTTAATGGAAGTCATTACTTTGCTGTAATGACTGTACAATAAAGTGAGAGTCTAGGGATTCAGAGAAAGATGAGAAAGTCCAAAGTATCAGGGAATTTTTTAAATTGTGTCATTAATGGGACTAAAACCCCAAATAAAATAAAAACACAATTTTCTGGTAGCCTGTGCCCACCCCAACTCCCCACCCATCTCAAGCATGGGACAGGAAGAGAATCCACATTTCCCTGATAACACTGATGATAACAGCAGGTAGTAATTAGCTAAGCAGTTTAGGGTAGAAAGACCTTCAGTGTTTTTCTTGGTTTAATGCCAGAAATGCCCTTTGGTCCGCTGGCAGAATTGTCTGTGCTGTAAGCTAGGAATGAAAGAAGTGACTAAGCCAAATTATCTCTGTTCCACAACCACCAGAAAGTGAACGTTCCCAAAAGAGAGTGTAGTTTTTCTTTACGTCTTTTTCTGTAAGGCAGTTGTATCTTTTCCTGGAAATTGTACTGAGGTCTGGGCTGAAACTGGATACCTGGATTGGTGGCTGGGCTGAGCAGCTCATCCTTACTTCCTTCTTCCATCCCACAAAGCCTTAACTCTAAGACAGGGAAGCAAAAACAATACTCCACTCACAGTTACATCTCCTGCCAATGAGGCACTAGGCCTCATTTCATTCTCTCTAAAACTTATTCCCTGTGATCCATGAATTTCATCCTTTGAATTTGCAGGAAATGAACCTGCTGCTGGGGCATTGAGTCTCCAGGACCCTAGCTCCTCAAAGCCAGGGCCAAGAAAGACTCTACCACACCCAAAGACACACCATCATTCCTTTCCAACACCACTACATCATCTTCTGGGTATTATAGAAGGAAAACAACAGGCAATATTTCACTGTTAACTACCTGTTGTCTCAGGACTTTTCAAAAGTAAGACTTAGATACACAAAAACAGTGTCACCAGTAAGGTGTTAGGAAACATACAGATTCAAAAATAGAATGGATCTTAAAGTCTTTCTGTCTTTCATAGTTGAGAAGGCTACAAGAGTGATTTGCTCAAAATCAACCCATCAAAGAGTTTAGAATTAGATCTGAGGCCAGTGTCCAACAGTCCTTTATTCTGCCATTCTTCCCTTGAATTGTGTGTGTGTGTGTGTGTGTGTGTGTGTGTGTGTGTGTGTGTGAGAGAGAGAGAGAGAGAGAGAGAGAGAGAGAGAGAGAGAGAGAGAGAGAAGAAACAGAAGCAGATAGATGATGATTACATGACTGATTTCAGAGCAGACTAATAGACAAAGAGGTAGGAAAGAAAGTAAAGGTTGGAAGAAAGACGAAGGAAAT
>PVIH01008945.1:0-77451 GCA_004025045.1 Sigmodon hispidus | reverse complement strand
AGAAGAAAAAGAAAAAAAATAATTTTAACATTAAAATTTGCTGATTTCATTATACACAAAACATCATTTCAAGTCATAGTCTATACAAAATTATTGCTGAGCTATGTTGCCTTCACATATTTTAAAAATGATGGAATCTTGTCTGTCTGCATTTTTACACAGAGCATCTCTCAGTTTGGACTAACACATTCTATATGCCTGAGAACTCCATGTTTCAAGCCTTCTGTACTTGACAACTTATCTCATGGAAAAATCCAGGCACTGATCTATCCTTTTATATGTAGTTTCTCTGTGCATAGTTGGCAAATAGATTTTGCCACTGCATTGTTAGCCAGGCACTGACTGACACAAGCAAGCCTAGACATCTACTCCTTTCTTTTTCCACATGGCTAATTAGATATTCTGGATGACCTGAAAGGTATTCTATTACCACAGGTTGCCACTGCCAGAATGACAGCTTTTTAAATGTAAATGATTTAACTCAGAATGTGTAGGAAGCATAGTAGCTATAGTGTTCATATTACACATCATAGAGAAAAAAATTTATTTATAAACAAACAAATGCTCTACCATAAAATTTATTAGTGTTATATTTTATATATCACTATGTATTTATGTAAATATACATATAAAAATTATATACACATATATAAATAGTACATATAAATGTATTACATACAATTGTATAAATATATAAGCATTATATACATTTACTGCATATTATTATATATCACATGTCATATAAAATATGTATACACATGTAAATATTATATTAAATATAAAGGTACATTCCACATAAAAGCAACCAATATGTCTATTGCTTTTATCACTCTCTTTTGCAATCAATCTACATAGTATAGTTTGTGCTATTAGACTACTATATTTACCTACTAAATTTTTCAGGAAAGAAATGTCATGGAAAGTAGCAGTGCTTATGTTGTATTTGTTTAATAAGGACAATTATTGTTGAGCATGAAGGCAGACATATTGAAATACATAGGGTGCCAATATTAGTATGCCAGCATTGATAGCTCATATGATCTGGAAATGTGCTTACTCAGGGACAGATATTCTTATATCTGTACCAATCCATGTCTGTACTCAGCTGCCAGAGGCTATCTCCCTAACAGTCAGGCTCTGCTCTTCCCCACACTGTCAGTTTCTTAAATGACATCAACCATTTTTTTTTATTTCAAGGCTCTATTAAAATATTTTGCCAGAAATAGATGCACCTTAAAGGAATTTCAAAGGGTTTCCTATAGAACCTGAGAGCACTTAGAATTCAGATCTACTGGATAAGAAGTAACGCAGCAAATTAAATTCTAATTAACTTCATAAAGGTAAATTAATGTATTTAGACATTTCAATGTCTGTCTCACATCATGACTATACCATTTTTATTTCATAAACTTTATCCATTTGGGTCTCATTTGTTCTGTGCAGCTTTGCTGAATACTTCTCTTAGCTGAGGAGAGTTTTGGTAGCTTCTCTAGGGTGTGAATGTATAGAATTTTAATCATCTGGAGATCAGAAACCTTTGACTTCTTTCCTTCTGTCTACCTTATCACTGCTCTAGATAATACTTCCAGTACTATAATGAACAAAAAGGGGATATCCTCGTGTTGTTCACAATTTTAGTGGACATGCTTTGAGTTTTTCTCCATTTACCAAAATGTTGACTATGGGCTTGTTGCACATTCCCTCTATTAGTACTTTCTCCAGAAATTTTGTCACTAAGGAATATTGAATTTTATCAAAAGCCTTTAATTATTCTAATAATACAACTGTATGGTTTCTGACCTTGAATCTATTTATGTGGAATTTCATTTATTGAATTATCTCTGCATCTCTGGTATGAAGCCAATTTGATCATGATGGATGAACTTTTTGCAGATTAATTAAGGGTTTCATACAACATGTTTTGATTATATTCAACAACTTCACTAACACTTCCAAGATCTATGCCCTCTTCTCTATAGACCTACCTTTGTGTCATTTGGTTGTTTTTAAAGATTGGTTTGTAGTGCCTAACTATTCTTGGATGTGAGGACTGATAATAGATGCTCTAACATTTCCTCATGACATTTATTTTGATGGGTTTAAAGAAAGAGTAAACTCATTGTCACTACTCTTTAAAGTATTTCAATATACTCATTCCAAATCATCATTTTTTATTTTTGTAGTATTCTACCATAATTTAGGTAAAAATGTTAAAGCACTCAAAAATCTCCAAAATATTTCTTATTTTTTTCTTATTTGTTTTATTTATGTATTTTGAGATGGCTTTCTTGGTTTATCTTTGGCTGTCCTGGAACTTACTCTATAGGACCAGGCTGCACCAAACTCAGAGATCCACTTGCATCTACTTCCTGAATACTGTGATTAAAAGTGTATGCCACTGCTTTGCAAATATACTAAATATTTCACAAATCCTTCTTTGTGTTCTGTGATCTATATTTTTATTGTCTGTGTCCTTGGCTTTACAGAAGCTTCTGAGTTTCAGGAGGTCCCACTTGATTGTTGTTCTTAGTATCTGTGCTACTGATGTTATATTTAGGAATATAACCTGTGCCAATTTGTTGGAGGGTATTTCCCACTTTCTTTTCTATGAAGTTTAGTGTGGCTGGGTTGATGTTGAGGTCTTTGATCCACATGGATTTGAGTTTTGTGCATGGTAATAGGCTTGAATCTATTTGCATTTTTTCAACACACTACCATCTAGCCAACACCATTTGTTAAAGATATTATCTTTTTTCCAATGAATATTTTGGACCTCTTTGGCGAAGATCAGGTGTTCGTAGCTATGTGGGTGAATATCTTGGTCTTCATTTCGATTTCATTGATCCACAAGTCTGTTTTTATGCCAGTACCAGGCTGTTTTTATTACTGTAGCTCTGTAGTATAACTTGAAGTCAGGGATGGTGATGCCTCCTGAGATTCTTTTGTTGGGCAAAATTGTTTGGCAGTCTTGGCATTCTTGTTATTCCAAATGAAACTGAGTAATGTTCTTTCGGTGTCTGCAAAAAAATTGTGTTGGAATTTTGGTTGGAAGTGCATTGAATCTTTAGATTGCTTTTGGTAGAACTGCCATTTTTACTATGTTGATCCTACCTATCCAGGAACATGGGAGGTCTTTCCTTTTTCTGATATTCTCTTCAGTTTCTTTCTTCAGTAATTTAATGTTTTTGTCAAATAGATGTGTTACTTCTTTGGTTATAGTTACTCCAAGGTGTTTATTTCTATTTACATCTATTATAAAGGATGGTGTTTCTCTTATTTCTTTTTCAGCCCTTATATCTTTAGTGTATAGAAGGGCTACTGATTTCTTTGATTTATCTTGTATCATGCTACATTGCTGATAGTATTTATCAGCTGTAGAATTTCCCTGGTAGAATTTTGTGGGTCACTTATGTATACAATCATATCATCTGCAAATAGAGATAGTTTTACTTCTTTTCCAATTTGTATCCCCTTAATCTCCTTTTTTTCTCTTATTGCTTTAGCTAAAACTTTGAAAACTATATTGAGAAGATAAGGGGAGAGAGGACAGCCTTGTCTAGTTCTGATTTTAGTGAGATTGCTTTGAGTATTTCTTCTTTTAGTTTGATGATGATTGTTGCCTTCTTGTAAATCACCTTTAGTATATTTAAAGGTTTTCCCTGTATTGCTGATCTCTGCAGGACTTTTCTTATAAGGGAGTGTTGGATTTTGTCAAAGGCTTTTTCAGTGTCTAAGAATATTATCATACATTTTTTCCTTCAGTTTGTTTATATGATGGATGACATTTATGGTTTTTCATATGTGGAACCATTCCTGCATTTCTGGGATGAAGCCTACTTGATCACTGTGGATGATATTTTTTTTATATGTTGTTGTATACGATTTGCCAGAATTTTGTTGAGAAGTTTTGCATCTATATTCATGAGGGAAATTGGTCTGTAATTCTCTTTGTTGTGTCTTTGAGTGGCTTGGGTATTAGGGTAATAGTGGCCTCCTAAAAAGAGGTTGGCAATACTTTTCAATTTCTACTGTGTGAAACAGTTTGAGTAGTATTGGTAGTAGTTCTTTGAATGTCTGGTAGAATTCTGCACTGAAACCATCTGGACCTAGACTTTCTCGGCCTTTTGGCTAAGATCAAGTATAGTATCTGAATAGACTTTTTAAAGACTTTTTTCTTCACATTAACATTAATTGACTTCTTCAGTGATAAAGAAGAAGTCAAAAATACTCATAATAAATAATATGGTAAACATTATGATATTCCCATCTACTTTATTATTCACTTTACTGATTCCAATATCAAATTTTCTTGAGAACACCCATCATTCATTTCCTTAAACAAATTCTGCCCCTTTTTTTAAAAAAAAAATATTCAATGCACTTACCAATCTAGTTGTTAGTGTTAATTCAAATTACTGTGAAGTGGTCCAGTTACTACAAATAGAGTAGTTCCCACTTTTAATCCTACCTGGATGGGATACTTCAGGCAAGAAGGGTATTTAAGGAGGGTAGGAAAACAGCCAGAGGTAGAAGCAACCTGGAGCAAGGCTGAGGAAGCTGTGTCTGCCTGGTTTTTGACTGTAGTGTGATAGCAGATGGGTTCAAAAAGAGAAAAATTCTGTAACCCACCAGGAGAAAGAGGCCACTGTCTGACAAACTTATCCAGATAAAAGTAAAATGGAAAAACATGTGGCCGGGTCTGCCTAAAGCTGGAGGCTAACTCAGAATAGAAAGCCTAACAAGGTGCTAATTGGTAATTACCAGCCACGTGTTGTGCTAGCTGGCAAGTGACTTATTTTATTGGAAATTCGTGCCCCAAAGTTGGATGCCAATTGTAGCATGAATTCAGATTTTACTGAAAGAGACTCAGAGCCAGATATTGGGTAAAGGCTGAAATATCAGAGAGAGGAAACACCACAGCTAAATCTCACCCAGCTATCTTCCAGCTTCCTCAGCCTTGCTCCAGGTTGCTTCTACCTCTGGCTGTTTTCCTACCCTCCTTTAAATACCCTTCTTGCCTGAAGTATCCCATCCAGGTAGGATTAAAAGTGGGAACTACTCTATTTGGAACTCAGACTTGAACTCACAGAAACACAGATAGGTCTCTGTCTCTGGAGTTATGGGTTTAAGGGTGTAGCTCACCATTGGAGGCTTTCCCTGGCCAAGGATTAGTGTGTGCCATTGAAGCCCAGCTATTTAGCCTTGTACTCATAGATCAAGAAATTCCTGAGCTGTGTCTGCCTGGTTTTTGACTGTATGTTGATTGATCTCTTGGTATTTTAGGTTTTATTATATATGTAACATACCATCACAGTTTGGTTAATGGTTTCTTTACATTTCAAGGTGTTGGGATATCAATTAGTTATTCTATTGCTTTGCATCTTGGGTAATGTTATGCCCAAAGTCCAGACCCTGGAGAGACCACCAGAGACAAGAATGTAGCGGAATGCAAAAAGCAAGGTTTATTGAGTAGAGACTAGCTAGCTCATGAACCACTCCAGATGTCTGTTACACCAGAATCATGGAGGAGGTTTGATTAGGGCTGTGGGGGGTGCGGGGGGTGGGGGGGATGGAGGGTGGGGGTGGGGGTGGGCTCCTTTTATAGCTCGAGGCTGTGAATTGGGTTCAGGTGAGGATAATGGTACAAGTCATTAGCTAATTGGCTCGTGCTAGGGGCTTTCCAGAAACTAGGGTGAGGGTGCCTGGTAACAACAGGTCAGGCTTTTGATTGGTTATTATTTCTTTCTGGCATGTATGGGCTAGTTTTGTGCAGGGTCCCATAGCTCGTCCTTGGGGTATGGTCAAGCTGTCCTGGTTCTGTCCCCGGAATGTTTCCTATAGAGGGGGAAGCCCACCATCAACCCTAGAATGTGCAGCTGGCCCAGGAATGATAGTGGTGTATTTTGACTAGAGCATTTGGTGGTCAGTTAGCAGGGTCAGGGTGCTATGGATTCTGCAGTTGGAACTTAGGTCATGCTGCCCCTCTGTAAAGAGCAGTTTCTAGCAATAGTCTCTGGGAACTGGGTGAGGGACTCTTTCTCAGGGCTCTGTCTGCTTTAGTTCTGCATAGTTCTCTAAAATGGAAGACTCCTTTTAGTCCTGGACCCCACCTGGATCATCCAGGTGTGCAGCTCATTCTCTCCTAGAACTGGGCAAGCCCCTGCCAGGAATGTGGAACTGAACTCTATTTTATTTCTATGACTACTAGAATACAAAATGGCATTTCTTGAGCAGTGTTTACTCTCTTCAGGTAAGACCTGTCTTTCTTCGATGAAGCACTTAATTATTTTAAGAGATAGAAAGTGATTCTTAATGCCTTTCTAGCATGTGTTTTTACTTCAAAGTTCTATGTCCTTTCTTCTTTTGTAATAAGAATACATTGAAATTTTTTACAAAGCAAGTATGAAATTTAAACAAGAAATGTCTGGAAGATTTACTTAATCCCTAATTTAACATTTTTGTAAACTTCAACTCTAAAAATTAATTTCATGTTTTATGTTTTTTTCAAATGTACAGATTGTTGCTCTGGGCAAACTCTCAGACAATTATATATATATAGTAATAATATATATATGTATATATATAGAGAGAGATAGAAAGAGAAAGAGAGGGAGAGAGAGAAGAGGAGAGGTGGGGTAGCCATGGATGAATATGACCAAATAATACTATATAAATGTATAAAATTTTCAAAGAGTAAAACAAAGAATTATTGAAATGATTCAAAGCAAGGAACCTAAGGCCTATTTGAGAAACAGCACTTTTAAGAACATAATGCAGTTTTCAAAATTCTTCTGCCATTCTTATTTCACATCTAACATGAAAATGACTCTGTATTTAATAGAATTCAGCTGAATTTAAATGTCCCACTCTCTGTTCTGCTGGGTTTGTTTTTCTCTGTGCTTTCAAGTCTTTCCTCTACCCATTTAACTTGCCTGACTCGTTAAATGAAATTAAGATTTTGGCACATTTACAAAGAGTCTAAGAAACTGCAGTGAACACAAAGACTATGTTAAAAAAGAAGTGGACAGTTGTGGTAAATTGTAATGCAAAAGAGCTAAAATACACCAAGAGCTACCTGAAAAAAAAGTGAATAGGGAGTTTTCAGCCAGTTTTAATTGGAGATGTGCATAAAAGAAAGAATCAGGAAACCATGCACTGACTCTCTTTAGCAGCAAATAAATACATTAAAAATGAACAGAGGAGTATGTCTGTTAAAGCTGATAGATGAGCATTTGATAGAATTTCATACTGTAAGCAATACTGAGACAGAAAAATAGCCTATTAATAACGTTCTATAAAACAATATGTGGTTAGCAATTGCATGTGTCTCACAGCATCTGCCCAGATAGTGTCATAGTGATTTGGGGACTGATTTCATCCTCTTTGATGTTGCAATTTTCCCCACATTTTACTTATGCTTCCAGATTCAGTGGCCTCATTTAGATTTGCTAGCAGAAATAGCTCACCATATTTACTAGGGCCCCCAAAACCAGGTAAGTTAGACTGTCAAGGGTCTCACAAGAGTCTGTACACACAAAAGGCCATACTAATACGGATCACAGGCATAGCTGGTAATAAATACAGTGGAATAGAGGATATTGTTTTGACCATAACTCCTTTCTCTAAGAGATATTTCTTTATGGTGACTTTGCATCTGCATGAAATGCCTTTTTAGGATATTATTTCAGTAACTCTTGGAACTTCAAGTGAAATAAATTTTAGGACATTAGGAAAGAATCAAGTATATTTTAATAACAAAAGGAAGCAAACCATTTTTTAAACTTCTTTTTTATTTATTCTTTGGGCCTTTATCATTATGCCTCCCAATTCAATCCATTGTCACCCTTTCCTCCAGAATAAAACAAAATAAAATTTAAGAGAAAAAAATATGAAAGAAAGAGGGAAAAAATCTCATCATGGAAACTGCGGTGTGACGTAGTCTTTCAGTTAACCTCTTTATTCATACACTTTACATTCAGGCTCTCATTGCAAAGAATCATTCGTCTGATTCTCTGCTGGGCCATCACTGGGATATTTCCTGGACATTCTGTTTCTGCCCTGTGTCATGGAGAGCCTAGAACCCTGGTTTCACAGAACCCACTCTCATCCCCTGACCTCTCCCCCGACTTCTGTACTCCAGTAGATCACAGATGGACCCATGTTGGGGAGGGCAGCTAGCCAGTTCTCCTGTGTTTTCACCACCAGGTGGAGCTCTCCTGCATTGTTCCTTCACTCCTTGAAGCAGAGCGCAAGGGTAGGTTCTCTCACACCTCCACCTCCACCGCCAGCTCTGTTACGCTGTCCAGCTGAGATGTAGGGCAGACTCTCCCGAGTGTTGCAGCTGATGAGGGTGAAGGGCTGTTCTGCTCTTATGATCTCAATGCCAGCTCTTCCACCTGCCTCAGGCATTGATAGTGGGGGAAGGCACCTCCTTTCCCTGCCCATGCTGCCACTGAGCAATGAGGCCAACTCTCCCATACTCACAACTTCGAGACTCGTTTGCACACACCTCTCTGCCAACAGGGTCAGCACTACTGTGCTTCTCAGACAAAGTACAGGGTCCACTTTCCTGAGTGCTGCATCTAGTGAGGAAAAGGGTCAGATTGCCAGTCTGTGGAGAGCAGAAAGGGGCAAAGGGTGAGGAGGTACATCACTCTCCTATCCCCACTTCTTCATGATAGCTGAGTAATGCTGACGGTACTCACATGCTCACAACTTCGGGGCTGGCTCACAATCACCTCTGCCACAGGGTTGACTCCATTGGGATGCCCAGGAGAGAGGCAGGGTTCACTTTCCTACGTGCTGCAGCTAGTATTAGGGAGGATCAGCTCCTTGGCCCACCAGAAGTGGCAGGCACAAGGTCTGGAGGGCATCTTTCCTAGACACCACCACGGGGCAGATGAGGGGGTGTGGCCAGCTAGTCCACTCTGACAAACTCAGAGCTATCTCAACAAAACATCTACAGAGTTAGCTCTTCTGTGTTGCCCAGGGGGAGGAACAAGGCTTGCTTTCCTGAGAACAGCAGATGGTAAAGGGGAGAGGTAAGAACCTCTCCTTCGTCTGTTAGAGGCAGTGAGAGGCAAAGATAAGGGGTGGAGGGACATGTCTTCCCGACCCACACCAGCACATGACCGATGAGTAACAGGGACTACTCTTCTATGCTCACAACTGTGGGGATGGCTCAGCCACACCTCTGCCAATAGATTTGACTCTCTTATACTGCCCAGGCGAGGTGCAGGGTCTGTTCTCTGAGTATTACAGCTGGTAGAGGGCAGCGAGAGAACGCTCCCCATTCTTATGACCTCAGAGCCAGTTCTCTCATCTGCCTGAGGCATTGATGTGGGTGGGCATCTCTCATCCATGTGCCATGTGACAGATGAGAGGTGGACCTACGTTTCCCACACTTAGCACTCACGTTCTCAGGGTTGACCCAGTTCCATAGTGCTGCTCATATGAGTTGCAAGGACTGCTTTACAGAGTGCAAAGAGGTCAGCATCCTCACTAACTGGAGGCGGTAGGTGTGGGGCAGGGAGACGGCATTTTCTCTCATCCTTTCCACCATACCACAGATAAGAGAGGTAGTATCAGCTGCACCCCTGTCATGCTCTCAGTACCGGCTCATCCGTGCCGTGCCCATGTCTTTAGGGCCAACTTTATTGTGGTCCCCAGGCCCTATTCTCCTGAGGGCTGCAGCTGCTAAGGGTCTCTCACCTACTGCAGATATCAAAAGGAGAAGGCAAAGGGGCATTTTTTTCTTCACCTATGGTACTACACGGCTGACAAGGAGAGGGTTGTGATCTATTCTTCCATTCTTGCCAACTCAGGGCCAGCTCACCTATGCGGTTGCAAAGAGGGTCTGTTCTACTGTATTGCTGAGATGAGGTAGAGGGCCCTCAGGAGGGGCACTGCCACCTCTGTGCAGTACTATATTCTCTGCCTTAATGAGGATTATGGACCAAGTCATGGCCTTGACAGCAGCCCAGACCCAGACAGCTGGACCTGGATGGCAGTGAGTCATCATCAGGCCATTCTTCACCTTCCGAAATGTTTCAGATCTGCCTCTCTCCCATGTACATGAATCATTCTGCCCCTTTCTCTTCCGTATCACCATCCTAGAGTCGCTCACTCCAAGTTGACAATGACCTGCCCCTGCCAGCCACATGGCATGGCTGGGTTCTCTTGCTGTATGGGCCTAGAGTACCCGGGTTTCCTGGTTAAGTCCTGCTCCCACCCCAACAGCCACTTGGCATATCTGGAAGCCTTTGCTGGCACTGTGTGGCAGCCTGGAGCTAGTCTCAGGTTGAATCCTGCCCTGGCTTGTATCCTGGACTTGCATTAGGGTCCTCAGGTGGCTTCTGGTTAAGTGAAACAATTTTAATTTCATTCATTTTCTTTTTTCTACATGAAATTCAAGCTCTCCTAGAAATGAAATGTAAAACATATGTATTATAAAGATATTTTGTTTCTTAAATAAGATTTATTCATTTTTATTTCATGAGTTTAAGTGCTTACACACACACATACATACACACACACACACACACATACACACACACTATATGATTGCCTTTTGACTGTGGAGGTCAAAAAAAGGCCTTGGATCTCCAGAAGTATACAGACAGTTGTGTGCATACATGTGGGTGATAGTAACTGAACACCTGTCCTTTGCAGTGTTCTTAAACACTGAGTCATCTCTTCAATAGCTTTTCCTTTTAACCCAAAAATATTTATTTTAATTTTATGTGCACATATGTGAGCCTCTCTATGTGCAGGTGCCTCAGAGACTATAAGAAGATGAAGTATTCCTAGAAATTGGAGATATGAATGGCCAGTGAAGTCATGAGTTTCTTTCTGTAGATTCAAGGAGCTGAATCCAAGTCCTTTGCAGGAGCTACAAAGCCTCTTGACCACTAAGTAATCTTTCCAGTTCGCATATTTAGGTTTTTTTTTTTTTTAATATGGAAGTCTCATGTAGTCTGACTTCATTCAATTTCAGGATTAAAATCACCTCTAATCTCCTATCTCTTTTGTTTTTTAGTTTCTTTATTCTATGCATGTAAAATCTAATATTGGTAAAAGCACTGGTTCTCTAGTTGCCACAAGGCAAGTGCAGAAAGGATTATACCTGGTAACTCACCTTTTCTGTACTAGATTGTTTTTGACTCTGCATAGGCATGTTAATGGCTTAAGGAGTGCCTTTCTGGCCTCATCTTTGCCATTTCCCTTAAAGTTTATGGGCACAGAGATGAATCATTGCCTTAAACATGGAGTCACCCTGGATTCCAGGGAAAAGCCCTGTAACAGAGGGACTATAAGAACAACTTTGTCCTCCTCAGCAATGTAGGAATCTCAGGATCATTTTTCAGGACTAGCATATGTAATAAAGGAGACCACATTTAATACCAGGACATAGGTATCTATGCCACTTGCCTATTGCCTAATTATTCTTCTATTTGAATCTAAAGTTAAAGTCAGTATCCCAGAAGACAAACCCAGGCTTGGAGTCACTGGAGATTTTAGCTTTAATTCTTTTCCAAGTATTCACATTGAATAGATCTTATTTTACTAATCTCCTGAATTAGTATATAGTATATTGAATTAGTATGTAGTTTATTGAATTAGTATATTTTTATGGCTGTCAGAACTTGGACATTTATCCTATCGGCACATCTCTATGCTATTTAATCTCTTTAGAGATCATCACTCATCTGCATCCTTTGTGTGTGTTTTTTAGTTTGTGTAAATATACATATATATCCACATTGTTTCCCTAAAGATGTATATAATACATACATACTTAATCCACTCATTGCTTTGTTGTTAGGACCTATAATATCTGACAGTTACTAGTAATTCAATAAGAAAAATATTTAGCAACTATCTATTACCTGAGTAAACACAAATTTATTTAGAACAAGTTTAGCCTTTTGAAAATATTTGCTTCTTTAAAAATATCTAAGATTTTTCTGTATTAAAAAATTTTAAGGCTACATGTAGTGGCTCATGGCATAATCTCAGAACTCTAGTGGTTGGGGCAGGGGATCATGCATTTAGTATTATCATGAGCTATATATCAAGTTTTATTTAGCCTAGGACATATAATTATGTCTTAATGCAAGAAAAAGAAAGCCTAATAAGATCAAAATGGAAACCAAGTTACTCAAGTTACTCTCATATAAAACTTGGTGTATTCTATGACTTATGAACTTTATAGGAAGAATTAAACACAGTTTTTCCAAGGTTACTGGTCTTTACCTAATTAAGATACTTAAAGAAGTTCATATATATATGTTCCCCAGGACTGAATTATTTAATTTAAAGTCATAGAGAAATACATTGTCCTTCAAAGAACATATTACCAATAGTTTAACATAATTCACAAGCATATGAATTCAGTCTTCCAAAAAATACACATTCATTTCTTTCAAAAATTGTGGTGAATATCTTGTCATTTGGCTTGAGAGATAATAAAATTCATATCATTATAGTAATTAAACTAATTCTAAAAATCCACTGAAATCTGTAAAATATTCATTTTTATTTGACTTACAATATTTTACAGATATCATAAAACTATACTCTATTGATAGAATTTATAGCATTATATCTTATTTCTTATTATTTTATCCCTGTTTTGTGCCAATTTTTACTCTTATTTTAAGGTTTGCTGAATTTTTACTGATCTCTGATGCTAGCCCCAGAATCCATTTCTTGGATGTGCTTGGATGGGTTAACACCTTCTGATCTTTGACCCACTCCAGTTCTTTCCAACCCATTTGAATTGTAGTTCTCTTTGTCAAAGCCCTATTTACTTTTCTGTAACTAAATTCTAGCTTTACAGTCAGTCTTTCTTTATGAAAGGTATGCCCCGTAAGGCCATATCATTATGTCTATTTTTCTCAATACTGTATCTTCTATTATTATCAAGGTGAACCTATCTTTAGTAAATTGTTAATAAATTGAAAAATGATGGATTTTATGAGAATAGAAGTCAGATGCCTGGCATGAACCATCAGATTTACTATTTGAGAGTCCATAGGCTTCATTTTGCAATTGTCTTTTTTTCCCCCCACAGATGTCTGCTCAGGAGACTTATGCTGTAGTTACTGCTCTCTTGATAACCAAGCCCACTTAGAAGCACCATATAATGAGACTCCCTTCTAAAGACCTATGATGATTGTTAAAAAAATTTATATTTTTCTAAGTTAATACAATATTTGTGATAAAACTTGTTCAGAGTCTTAAAGAACAATAACATACAGATAATTCCAATAATGACTGCCAAAAATTGACATATATTAGCAGACAGAAATTTGATCAAGTATTTTACAGTATTTATGCCAACTCTAACATTAGTATTCTGGGAAAGGGCTGTTAGCTTCATTTGAAAAAGAACAAGCTGAG
This sequence comes from Sigmodon hispidus, assembly GCA_004025045.1. Taxonomy (NCBI): domain Eukaryota; kingdom Metazoa; phylum Chordata; class Mammalia; order Rodentia; family Cricetidae; genus Sigmodon; species Sigmodon hispidus. The sequence continues at coordinate 64,047 of PVIH01008945.1, read as the reverse complement.
AAGATGATACTTAAACATGAGTAGCATATGAGGATTGCAAGCTAAGCCCTTAATCCAGACATGGATGTTTTAAACATACAGATATGAAGGACAGAGCTTTATGAATGAGGAAGACCTGAACAGAAACCAAAAGTTTAGACAGATGAGGGTTTGTGTTATGAGTGGAAATTCCATTAAAGAGAGTAGCTGAAAAAAATGAAGTGGAGAGAACTGAGAACAGAGATTGGAGAGAAAGGGATTGGGCCAGTAGTAGAAGGCATGGCATAACCCAAAAATTAGAACTTTTGATGTGAGTACTTGTGAAGAAATGTTCCCTAAATACAATCCTCACAAATTAAAAATTGCCAAGGTCGAAGATATCACCAATACTAGTGTTCCAAAAACAAGCACATCACACTGTTATGGACAAATGCAAATCCTTGGATTTTAGAGGCTATAATAGAAAACACAACATTTCTTGGTTTACAGTTCCAAAAGCAGAAAGGACATATGAACAAACATAACACATTTCAAAGACAAGTAAAAAATTTTCCATGATGCTGACAAACAAGAAAGTAGTGTTTCTTTGAACATTGTGTTAGAAAGAATATGAGATACATTAAAATGTTCCAAACAATATCCCTACAGGTCTTCCAGAAAACTTGTTCATCATATTTCATGGTTACCTCACTTTAAGGAGATTTGCAACTTTATTCTTCATTATCTTGATTAATATCATAAATCTGATACATACTAATTTTGTATTTCCCTAGAGATTTGGAATCTTCAGTTTTCTTACTTGTAATGGTACAATTTTTTCCTTGTTAGTCTTTGCTTATTTGCCTATGATTCAGTCAATATAACATTTAAATTAAGTAGAAGCTGATGATAAGACTATTAGCAGATGCCATTTATTGTACATTGCTGCCAGGGATGTTTTGAGTCATAACATGATTTCATATTACTTGAATTCTAGTTGGTATATCATGAAAACCCAGAGTCAGATACGGGAGAAAGCTGAAATATCAGAAAGAGGAAAGAGACCACAGTCAATTCTCACCCAGCCAACTTCTAACACTGAAGAGGGTAAGTGCTATCTGCTCCGGTCCTCAGCCTGACTGACTGGTTGCTTCTACAGAATCTTCAATTTCTGCCTTTTCCTGCCTTATAGATCTTTCCTTTCCCAGGTTCAACTTCCTGGTTCAACTCTGTATCATAATTCTACAATTAGAATTAAAGGTTTGAACTACTAATGCTTGAATGTTAGGACTTGAGCTCACAGAAATCCAGAAGATTTCTGTCTCCTGAGTGATGGGATTAAAGGTGTGGGTCACCACTCTCTGACTTTCATGGCTTGACTGTGGGTAATTCTGTCCGCTGATATTCCAGACTGATTTTATTAAATATACATTATATCAGCATGATTTCATACATACAAAATGTGACAGAGCACTAGAAAACAGTTTTTACACAAAAGAAACGAGATTTAGACAATTCAGTAAATTGTTTAAAAATATGTAGCAAATTGGAATCAGAATTCAAATATAACTCTTAAAAATAAAAATGATTTTTGTTTAACACCTTATGTGAAAACTTATTGTAAACCTTAATCAAGAAAGTGGGGTCACTATTAATGCAACATAGATCGATAGCAATATATATATATGTATGCATACACATAGATATATATAATACAAATTAATTAATTCACAATATATCTTTGATTAATTCAAAGAACAGATACACTACTGTCAATAGTCATTTTTTTCTGTTTTTTTTTTTATGTGCAGTTAGTTCAACTACAACATCTAAAAAAATATAATCCAAAGTAGCTTATTCCAATAAAAGGTGAAAGAATTTTCTGGTTCATTATTCTGCAAAGTCAATGGGTTCAACTGTTGCTCACAGTCAACTGGAAAGGCTGAAATGCTTTCATGTGTTATCGCTCCACTCAAGGCTCAGTTTTGCTGCTTGCCTCTATATTTCCAGTTTAAGAAAACCAAGTGATTGCCTCCAGTGAGGATGTGTCACTGCAGCCAGAGCTCACATCAGCTTTACAGCCTGCAACTCCAAGAACAGAAGGCATCTTTGCCAATAATTCCCAAAGAACCATCCTAAAATGCTTCTGGCAATATGATCCACTTGACTAGATTGTCACATATACTTTTGCTACATTTTCAGTTTTTCTAAAGCACTTATGTAATTCCCTTACCCAAGCATTAGTTCACACAGATAGGCACAGCAGTTTGCTTATTATCTCCCCCATTCTTTCTCATCTTCTTCTTTTTGGAACAACCAATCCAGTCATAACATAGAACAAAAAAAAAATAAAACTGGCAAATTACCTATAAAACTGACTTTCATGGGTCAACTATGCTTTTGTTTCTCCAAAGGAAGGGTAAGAAAGAATCTGGATTTCCAAAAAGAGGAGCCATGATGCTACCTGGGAACAGATCATCAAGAAGACTGTGGGCTTAGACAGTGCCACAAAAGGTGGCCTTACCAATATTAATCTGTCCAAACAAATTGATGTTATTTGCTTGGAGGTATTTTTACTAAAATATACTACATAATTTTTCTCTATTCCCTTTTCTTCCTGCAACTCCTCAAAAGCTGCACTCAGCCACTCTTTGAAAAGAAATTTTTTATCATAATTCTGCTTTTATCTTGGTTTAAAAGTATATCTAAAGTTCTTCAGTGGAGGGTAAGGTGATCAACACTTGTGCAGTGATAAGGAAGTTTTTCTCACCTTCATAGGGAATTTATTCTCATGTCCCCCAACAACTAATTTATAATCTATATAAACTGTTAGTATATATTGTTGCTTGACACACAGTTGTCAAAATTAAACAATGTGAAACAAGCCTGATTTTTAACTTCTTGGAGATAAAATGTGCTGGTTCTATTTTCTAACTTGATGAATCTTTAACCACTTAGGAGTATGTAAGGTATGTAAGTATGATCAATGAGGAATTTGAGGTTGAGTACTTGGTATGTCTGATAAGGAGACCATACCAAGACATCTAAAAATACATGGTATACTCTTGTTTTTGCAAAAGCTGAAGAGAAATAATCAGTAATAGATGTATTAGAGGCAAAATTGTCTTTTCTTAAAAGTTAATGTTATCAGGTTAGATGGCAAGAGAGTCAAAGTTGATTTTTAAATGGTAGAGCTTGGATGACTAACATAGAGATAGGGTAGTTACTTTCATTACTGTTTTAAAATACAACTGTCTGGTTCAAATTTTATCGAATATAAAATGCAAATATTGAGTAAGCAGAGTCAAACCCCCAGAATTTAAAATGTAATATTTTTGCAATTTTTTGATAGTTAGAAAACTGGTTGCACTTTACTGTTTGATTGCAAATCTGTGGGCAAATATCCTCACACAGCAGCCACACAAATAGGAAGAATGTGGATTAGCAGTGGGAGGACATTATGAACAAGAGCTTCCATACATTTTTCTTGGATGCTTTAATAAATCAGTTCTGTAGGAAACCTTTGTCCTGACACAACATCCCCCCCCAAGGCAATGCAGCTCCACTCATTTATTACATGTGTAAGGTTTAACCTTCCTAACTACCTCCAAGACAACTTCCAGTGCATTTTAGCTTGATGATTTATGTATCATGTCATTAAATATTTCATGAAAAATATACTTTTTACTCAATATCCCCTGAAGTTGTTTTTGCTTCAGCAATTTTTTCTTTTCCAAACAGTTGTTCTTTAAACCTAAAATTAAGATGACTAATATTAAGACAAAAGAGCAATTTCTTTTTTCTTCTTTGGCTCCCTACAGCCATATGATATTATATTTTCTTTTTGGAAAAAAACAAAAACAACCGCTTAATTCTTGCTTCATCATATTTATTCAAATGCAAGGCAAATTTTCAGTTCCAGCAGGCATCTATAGAGAATTTCTTATCATGACTGTGTAAATGACCTCACTGTGAATTCAGAAGCAGGAGAGTAAGTGTATTTTAAACAGTATGTTCCATTATGCCATTAGATACAACTATAAAATGAATGCACAATTTTGATAACCCAGACAAAACCGATCTAGCTCAAAACAGCAAAAATTAGCAATCTTTCAATTAATCTTATGTTTATAAATGATGAGAATGATTTTCTGTATTTGATCTGAAGATAATTCTGAATTATATTAAAATAATATTTGTTTTAGAGTTAGGGTTTATTTTTTGCCAGAATCTTAAATTAAACAATGTAGGTGGAATATTTCATTTAATGCATAAAACAACATGTAAGTTTGGCATTCATTTTGACATCCATAATTCAAGCAACTATATTCACAGAAATAAACTTTCAAGAGTTCCATCTGATCTCACAGCCTATGCTGTTACCATTATATTAAATTTACTTGATAATGCCTTTATTTCTTTCTGATTCCTGAGTGTGAGCATCCAGATTTATACTTTGAGTGGAACTTAAATACTCTGATTTATTTTGAAAATTTGGCTGTGGTATTTCATGTCCTTTTATGCTCCATTTTAGTTCATAAATGATTGATTTATGCAAGTCAAAATGTCAGTTTAAGGATGAATTGAGTGGGTCAATAAATCTGTTTTTATTTCGCTTAGAAAATTTCAGCTCCAAGGAAATAATTTTATTTTAATGTGAATTTATTGACAAGAATGATAAATTATTAGAGAGAAAAACAAATACCACTTCTATAAAGACAATATTATAAGGAGTACATTGCCAATGATCTGTCAAATATGTTTATGGATGCTATTCTTCTTCAGAGAACAACTAGAAAGCTCAGAGTTAGCTAAAAAATCTTTTGGTTTGAAATACTGGTAATAGGTGTTATCAGTAAAAGAGTGATAACTGCCATTATTCCCTGAGTCTAAGAAAAACATTATATATCTAGATATATGGTAGCCTATGAGTATAATATTCAACCATGAAAATATACTTTCTTGATTTTCCATTCTAAGCATCATTAACTACTGTCACAAGCAAAACTGAGCATGTAAATGATGGAATCAGCTCTTCTCAAATGCATGTTACATACTGCAGGCATCTGCAGTTAAGAAACATTTCAAAACCAAACTTCTGTGACTTTTAATGTCTTTCTTTCCTAAGCTCTCTAATGTAAACTTTTGGTGCTTTTGTTAAATCAACATCTCTATTGTCATAAATTGCGAAGTGATAAACTCTTTCTATAGTGAAACTATTAAAATATAAGTTGTATGTATATTTCTCCTGTTATGAACAAATATGCATTTAGTCAGTCATAATAATAGTTTTTCTTATACTAAATTATTCAGACTTGAGATATTGGTTTTAGTGTGTAAAGTTATGAGGCATGTTTAATAATCTTTGCAGATCAATCATCTTGAAAATCATTTTGAGTTACAAGTATTTGGTTCCTGTCTGAGCTTAATACAGAGAAAATGTAGTTGATGTGATCACTGACCTTAACAAATGAGCTATTTAATAAGTCTGGATACTAAATAAAAATCAGAGAAGATATTTGCATGATTATATATTCCCATAAGAAAAAAATTCCCAGCACTTATAATGACATAGAGAAAGATAATGTCCCATTGTTATTCTAACGTGCTTTCTTGTGGATTTGGCAAAAGAGGTATACTAATTTTCTCAGACACCCTTGTAGGTAGAATGTGAGGTGGTTTTATTACTTAACTGTTTGTTTCTTTCACGGTAAATTATTTTAGTTATGAAGTGTGGTGATATATATTTAATATATATATATTACTTCATGTAAAAACATCACAAACTTACATAATTAGGAGAGATTGTGGGACTTGTTCTTAGCTTTTTCTGTTCTTACTCAGGTGTGTTTTTTTCTCACTTGTCCATTTAAATAAATTAAAAATATTCTATTTATTCTAGTCATGAAATTAAGAATATATTTCTTGTGACAAAAAAACCTGTTCAATTTGTTTTATGTCTTTTTTAATGTGAGATGATAGTCTTTGATTATTTTTATTATTTATTCAAATAATTATATGTGCCTGTTTACTTGGTTGCAAACACACACACCATGGTACTATGTGAGGTCAAAGGACAGCATGTGAGAATTCTTCTTTTTCTTTTCACGTGATGAGTCCTAGACTTTAAATTCTACTTTGTTCAAGGCTCATGGCAAGAACCTTTATCTACTGAGCCATTTCACTGGACCACTTTTTAAAACATTCTACTACTGGTTTTGATTAATATTCTGTTTCATTTTTATTTATAATTTGTATTTTATATATTTGAGTATTTTACCCACCTGAATATCTGTACCACACACATGTAGTTTCCAAGGATACCAGAAGAAGACATCAGATCTCATGGAATTGGAGTGACAGGTAGCTGTTAGCCAGTTGAGGGCATTGGGAATTGAACTCCGGGCCTCTGGAAGAATAGCCAGTGCTTTTTATTATTAAGCCATCTTCCCAGCCTCTGATCTACTTTTAAAGAACAATTGTAACATGTATTTCCTTTTTTTTTATCCTGCTATACAAATTGTATGTTTTCTTCAGAATGCATATGTTCATGGTTACAACAGTAACCATCTTACCATTCATTATCAATGTTCTCTCTCTCTCTCTCTCTCTCTCTCTCTCTCTCTCTCTCTCTCTCTCTCTCTCTCTCTCTCTCCTTCTCCCTCCCTCAGAAATAGAAACTAAAACATTTAATTGTTTTGGGTCTTACTCATTGCTCTTTAATTAGCTTTGGGATGACTTGTAGTAGGTTTTCTATAGTGTTTACATCAACATTTCTTCTAAGAAGAGGCATGCTTAGCAAACAATCATAAGTCTAAGAGAAACACTGATATTATATTGCATATTCTTAAGCTGATTGGAAGCTAGAAGAAAAGGAAGAATTGTTTGTGACTTAGCTAGGTAGATACAAGTAGTTCCATAGAAAGTGAATCCTCGCTTAATAGAAACAATTTGACATACTTTAATATGAACAAATATAAAGAATCATTTAATTGTGATTCATAACAATTACCCAAATTGACTATGAGTACAAGAAGAAAAATGTTAAGAATGATTTGTTAATACTATAAATTTAGACTTGACATTCAGTTGCTGTAGTATCCCTTAAAATTAGAAGTTGGGTAGAAATAGTTTTAACAAGAATTTTATTTCAAGTTTTATTAATTCTTTAAGAAAAAGGAATGATTTAGCTCAATTCATATGCCAATAGTTGAAAGAAATCATTTGAATACCTATTTATTCAGCGATTAAAACATTTTAAAGCATGTTTAGGACAACTTAGACACAAGAAACTTTGATGAGTTGTTTTGAAAATGATGTTAGGCACGTCTGTACTTTGTACTTAAATTGGTTCAGAAATAAAAACAAATTGTGTTTTATTTTAAAAATTGAGGACTTGCAAAATATTGTCTCTAACTGAGATTTTGAATAGGATATGACTTATGGAAACGTTTCTGATTCATAGACATTATCCTTGAATATCTTGAGGGCATATCACATTTTTCTTTTACTTGCATATTGCAATTTGGCATATACATTTTTCATTATAATAAATTGCTAAAATGTAGCTTTGAAAACCCGATTAGTTTGAATAAAGTTAAGATTCCACTTATTTCTCCAAGTGACACATACGACATGATTTTTGTTATTTGACACAGAATGTTTAGAGATATACTTCCCCACAACAAACACCACATTGCTTATTCTACTCCTATAATTATTATTTTAGAGTCTAGTGTAATCAAAAATTTAAATCCTGCCAGAAACTTTCAAATACTTGGCAGCTGCATCCCAAACAATTGACTCAGAGGCTTACTATCACTTATAGATGCTCAGCCAGTAGCTCAAGCTTTATACTAGATTTTACACTTAAATTAACCCATAATTCTTATTTATGTTTAGCCACATGACTTGGCACCTTTTCTCAGTCCAGCATTCTTATCTTGCTTCCTTCACATCTGGCTGGTGACTTGTGTCTGTCTTTTCTCTTCATAAACTCCTCCTAGTCTGGTGTCCCCGCCTACAATTCCTGTCTTGCTACTAATCAATCAGCATTTTATTAAATCAATATTATGGAAAAAAATCTTTACAGTGTACTAAAGCACTATCTTACAGCAGTCTAGTCTTCAGTCACTGTGACAAAATGCTTATTAGAAATAAAGGAAAGGAGAAACGAAGCTTATTTTGATTCACAGTGCAAGACATTTCAGTTGTTGGTTATTTTGTTTGGGTGTGTTGTTGTATGGTTATATGATTGTTGAAGCAATGAGAATAGGTAATGGAGCAAAGCTGCTTACCTTCTGGAGGCCATAAAGCAAATAGACAGCTCAGCTTGATAACATAATTCTTCACTGAAATCCTTAAGGCTGTTGTTAATAATTGAATAAATCAAATCATGAATACAGAGTCCTTATGATCAAATAATATGGTAATGCATTTTATCTAGAGATATCTGATGTTTATACCTACTCATGGAACCTATTTCATCCTAGTGGGTTGCTTCATCCAGTCTTGATGTGGGGGTTTGTGACTAGTCCTGTTGTATTGGTTTATGCCCGGTTTTTTTCTGAAGGGAAATGGAGGAGAAGTAGATCTCTGAGAAAAGAGAGGCAGGGAATGGGGAAAGGGCATGAACAGGCTGTGACCTGGAGATATTTTACAAGAGAAGAATAACAAAAAAGGAAGATAAAAGAATATTTAGATGATGAAGATACTTGAAGATAGGAACTTGCTATTGGAGAACTTGGCAGCCCAAACTGGACAACTGGACACTAACCTCTATGTGATTAAGGTCAAGATGTACTCTGCTACAGAAGAGCCAATTTAGCCAGCACCAAATGCTACAGGGGACAGAGTCCTGCCTGAATGACACAAGGAGCCATGAGTAAAAGAATGATAAATGATTTTTGTGTCAGTGTTTATAAAGTAGCATAGATCATTGAATTATAAGATAAGCAGAATAATTAGAAAATTTGACAAGTTAAGGCAGCCTCCCCCAATTTTGGCACATTCTTCAAAATTCTATGTTTTACAAAAGTATATTATTGAGGCTGGTCATTTGTTACAGTTAAGCCTATAGAATGGACACTTTTGCTTTTGGTGATGACAGAGCAAGTTTTTCTTGTGAAAATAGCCAACCTTATATCTCTGTGTCTAGTGATATTGTATATTTCAACTGTTTGATAAAATAAGTAAGTATTTGTTGTATAAAGCTCTTGGTGAATTTTTTAAAAGAAGACCTATTAGCCACAGTATTTTGTACTTATTTAGGAGACTTTTGTTTTAAGCATTCATGATTCATTTGAATATAGATTTTGTCTACATATCCAGTTATCATTCCTATTTTGTTAGTAGAATTCCTTATTGTATTCCAGTGGCTACATGTATACTTATAGACCATTCAACATTTGAAGATCATAGTGGTTTTCTGACTATATTCTCACCAGGAGAATATAAGGAAATGACAAGTAGATGTACTTTTTTTCTTTTTTCTTTTTTGGAATTATAGGGTAGGGGTAGAAATTATACATTTTCTGGAGGTCAGGCATTTATTGTAAATCATGAGTTTTAAGACATAATTTAAAGATAAAACAAACGAGATCAGAAACATTTTCTAAGACTCATAGAGCTTTCTTTCAGTGCCAGACTGAGATAAACATAAAATCAACTTTTTAATCGGTTAGGATATCCTTTTAGTTTTCTAAGACATGTTACTAAAAAAGGCTTATTTCTTCACCTCTAATTTTATTACTCACTTGACTACACCTTGACTTTGACCTTTTTTTTTTTTTGCTTTTCTTTCATTGATGAGTCAGAATTGATCATTTTTAATAACAACTATACCAAGTAAGTTTAGTAAGAATTAAGCCTCAAAACCTCATTGTATCTTATCATTCTTGATATCTAATGGGGTACACTCTTTCTATATCTTTTATGTATAAATCATAGAGCTGGTTTCAGTGAGAATTCTGGTTAAGTCAGTATAGAAAGAATTCACTTTTATGTCCCTTCTTAATAATTTTCTATCCATTGCCTGCTAGTTCACACTATCTCATTTTTTCATTTCAATAGCTTCGACACCCATTGTAATTGTATCAAATAAAATTTTCCTTACTCTTTTAACAAGTGTCAGAACATTTTCCATCTAACACTACAGACTTAATATTTCCTGAATCAAGGGACTTTCTAAGAAAAATTCTCTGCAGATATGTGTTCAGGCATTGAGACTAAGTTCAGGAGAGCTTTTCTTGTGTTTGTATTAACTATTTCATTATCTTAATTGGTAATGACTATAAATTTACGAATCATCATTAAAAGGGATTGAGCTATTCTTTTGTTAATGAGAGAAAGACATTATTGGGATACATAAACCTTTAAAAAGATTTGTTTATTAATGTAAGTAGGTGGTGTGTACCACAAGGTAACCTGAAAAGTGGGTAACTGAGCCAGTGGAGTGACAATGCAAAGTTACATTTTAACAAGGTTTTATGTTACAGAATTTCTAAATAATTGGAAAAACAGTTTCCTTCAGAAAAATATTTAAAATTCTTAGAAGAAATTATAATTTATGACCCCCAAAGATGTTTGTCTGTTGATATTTTAAGTAAGATTTTAAAATTATAGAATATTCTAGATGATTCTTTAGATACTTGTGCATATTTAATTTGCATAATACTAAATAAGACAAGACTTAGTTGAATTCTGATGAAAAAAAATTCTCTTAGAAATACATTTTGAAGCTGGGTATGCCTTTAACACCAGTACTCAGGAGGCAGAAATAGGGAAATCTGTGAGTTTGAGGCCAGCCTGGTCTTCAGAGCAAGTCCTAGGATAGCCAAGGCTACACACAGAGAAACTCTATCTTAGACAAAAACAAAAAGAAAGAAGGAAGGAAACAAAGGAAAGAAAGAAGAAAAGAAATAAAACAATATTTCTTAATCCTTATCTTCAGACATGTGTGGTTGTTTGGAAAGAAAACCAAACTGCCCCCTAGTGCTTTTTCAGTAATTGCAGTAAAATACAAAGCCAAAACCAAAACCAAACGAAAGCAAACCAACCAACCAACCAAAAATCTAATTTACGTTTCAAGTAAAGAAAAGTTTATAACAAATAGGCTTCAATTTTTGAACCATGACTCTCAGGATAATGTCTTTCTTAGGACAGTTAGGCATGTAATAGAATCTCACTATATAGCTTTACTTTGAAATCCATCTCAGCTTCCAAGTGCTGGGCTTACATGAGTAAACCACTATGGTCCAGAATGAATTATTAATATAAAGAATTCTTTTAAAAATGTTAATTAATAAAATGAATAATGTACTTATTTTATGTGTATAAGTATTTTGCATGCATGCATTTCTATACGTGTGTAAGCCTAGTGCCCTTGCAGACCAGAAGAGGATGTGAATTCTATGGAACTGAAGTTACAGACAGTTGTGAGCCTCCATGTGAGTACTAGGAATTGATGTTAGATCTTCTCAAGCAGCAACCAGTGCTCTTAAACCTCAGTCGTCTTTCCAGCCGAAGATTTAGGCAGTTCTGATGGAAGGATGCAGATAATTTTTTTGAAGATAGGAAAAAATGCTTTTTAATTTTTTATAAGACTTGAAAATTATATAAAGGAAGAATAGGGAAATTTGAGCCACTTCTATTAAAAAAATAGGTTGTTGTTGAGATCATGCTGTTCATTGTTTTCATTTATTTCAAACACATTTTCAGTGCTTTACCAATCTATTGAATAATGTAGTACTGAAACGATTATGCAAACAAAGTTGTATTTTAAATTAGTTTCGGTTGCGCCAAGGGAGTTCCTGCATCCCTCTGCTGGTGAGAAAGAAAAAGAAGGTAGCATTGGGAGAACATTGAACTACATTGGGTGCTATCTTTTATCTTCCTAGTGTCCTTTATATTCCCAGGCTATAGAATTATGAGACGTAAATTTCTCTACTTTATAACTACGAGTCTGTAGTATTTTCTCCTAGTATCTCAAACTAATTGTTCTTTCTCAGACACTAATCCCACCATGAAGGTTCAGTTCCTCATGACTGACTCATCTTGCAAAACACTCTACTTTCTAATGTCTCCACATTTGTGAGTAGATTTCAACATGGTGAACATTGGGGTGGCATAGAGCAACCCCTTTCTGCAAATTATTAACCTGTATCATCTGAATTCTAATCATGTCTTCTTTCCATGTGGTGAAATCTTTTATATTATTGAGATTTTTAGTGAGACTTTTGAATTTTGTTTAAAAAGTACATGGTGTGTGGAGTGTCTCTTTGTAAAATAACTATGTTTTTTTCATGGATAAAAAATGAAACTTTATTCAAAAATAAATAAAAAATCAAAAGTAAAATATAAAATGGATCACTTTTTTTTTCTATCCCTGTATATCCTTATTCAAAGTCTCTTCCCCCTCCCACCACATCAGGTCATTTTTTCTTCTCCACAACTCCCCATCCCCTCCCTGGGCAGGCAGCAGACAGTCCCATGGTCCCACTGACCCAATAATGCTTAGTTCAGTCTCCACTCCTGGCTGTTTTTTATGACTGATTTACAAACAAAATTCTGTAATTTTCTGTTGCCACTGACTGTGGTGTGGAATTTACATGTTCATTTTTCTAAAAGCTTTACTTTCTTCAGGGAATGTATTGATTTCCCAGTTCCTGAATATATGCTGAAAAGAATGCACACTTTGTCTTTAATTATTACTTTTTTATATATATTTGTGAAACTCAATGCATATGTGTAACAATTGTGTCATAAACTCAAATGCTGAAGTTATCAGTTAAGCTATATATACATAATATATGAAAGAAATATGTTATATATTAATATATTTTATCTTTATATAAATTATATGTTTATATTATATAAAATAATATTTATATGAATATATCACTTATATATTTATATGCATATAAATTATATATATATGGAAGAAAGATAGTTCAGGTTTTACAAACACATGAAAAAATATAGAAGAAAAGGGTAAGTAGGAGACTGAGCAATGTCCAAAGGAACTGACCAATGGAAGTACAGCTTTGTAGGCTTTGATGTTCTCATCTCTCAGTTCCTGGTAGAATTACAAGCTAGCTCTGAAAATGTAGTCTGAATAAATTAGAGATTTTTACTTATTTTCTTTAATGAGCATCAAAATAAAAAAGATGCATCAAATGCCTTTTTAATTGTAATTGTTCATTTCTATCCATCTTGGCCCACATAGCCACGTAGTCCTTCTTACCCTAACATAGAGGAGAAAGGTGATAGATAACTTTTGTTTCAATCATGTTTTAGACTTGTATTTCAATTTTGATAGTGGCAGAATAACATCTATGTTTTCTTTTGTTGTTTCTTGGTTATTGATGTCACTTTCAAAAATTATACAGAAGAAAGCTGAAGAATATATTAACCCCTATTTTATGAGTGCCTACCCACTTCTAAAATTAATAAATATATTGATTCCTTAAATCAGTGTAGTAGCACGAATTTGGGTTGTAAGAAAAGAAAACTGAGCCAAATATCAGGGGAAGGCTGAAATATCAGAGAGAGGAAGTACCACAGTCAATTCTCACCCAGCTGTCTTGCAACTTCCTCAGCCTCACTCCTGATCACTTCTGCCAGTCTTCTGTTTCTGCAGGGTTTTCTATGAGTCCTCTTATATACTATCCCATTCAGGTTAGGATTAAAGGTGTGTAGCCTTGAACTCACAGAAACAGAAAAAATTCTGTCTCTAGAGTCATGGGATTAAGGGTGTTGGTCACAACTCCTGGCTTTTCCTGTACTGGGATTAAAGGTGTGTGTGACTGACTCTTAGCTTTTTATCCTTGTACTCAAGGATCAAAGATTTCCTGAGCTGTCTGCTTAGTATTTGACTGTGCTTTCTCTGATATGCCAGGATGTTGTAGTAGGTTTTTGGGGCCAGGTTTGGACCTTGCGGTGGCTTTTGTCTCCCAAAGACCACATCAGGATTTATTAAATATCTACAAATATCTACAAATCTGTAGCAATTTTCTCTGCAACATATGTTATAATTTTAAAGCATTGTTTGTTACATTAACTACATCTTAAAAACATATAAAATTTGTAAATTATTAAGATTTGAAATGATAGCTTCAATCAATGTTTTCTGTTAGCTCAAGTAAATTTGAGATAGTAAGGGATATAAGAATACCTAGTAAAGATTACCATCATTGGCCTTAAGACACGGATGTTTAGCTTTTGATGAATAAAATAAATGGTCATATTTCATGCTTGGATTTATGTAGACTGTCATTAGCCAGAATCATCTCATCTTCATTCCCTCATTCATTTGTTATTCATAAAAATGTACAAAAACATTTAAAATGGCCTCTTTTTCTTTTCATTCTTGAGAAATAGCAGTGATTGTTATCAAATGTACCCCTGTGACAAGTCTCTGCTTATGTTTTCCTCTTTCTTATTAGGTGACTGCCTTGTTAAGTTCCTTCACTTGTTACTTCCTTCTTTTCCATTAACTGATTCATTGTTAAACTCAGTTTGCATTTTCACTGAAGTCCATCTCTGGACACTTACTGTTAGGATGCTACATTCTATAATCCATACCTATTGCCCCTATTACTATATGTCCATGTCTTCTTGATGGATAGCAAAACCACTAAGGTACCAGTTAATCAGGCTAAAAATTCTTGAAATCAGACTTGCATCATCTACAGTTATGATTAAACCTCTCCCACATCAACATGAGACTTCACTACCTTTCATACATCAACATGAGACTGAACTTCTTATCCCATCATGGTCACCACATCTCAAAACACTTTTTTTTTTTTAAGTCAACTAGAATTCAGCTTTAGCCTTATGCTGCTTTAGGATTCCTGCTTCTATTTGTGATGCTAGGAAAAGTACATTGAACATGGAGAAGACAGAGCATTATCAGTGTCCTGGGAATTAAGTAAATTTAAGACCCCCTGGAAGGAATTTAAAAAGGTACATAGAAGTTTATTTTTGGCTGTTTGTTGTTACTTAAACAGTACACTTCTTGAACTAAAATCTTTTAGAAAAGGATATCTTTCAGACTTTCCATGGGTACTGAATTGCACATGTGAAGGGTAAGAATTTATAAGGCCATAAAAAGAACAAAAGTCCAGTTAGAACAAACACAAATTATCTCCAAACTAAGCAATTACCAGAATGAAAGCAAGTCGGGGGCCATGAATGACTCTTTTAAAATGGAGAGATTATGACAAGTCAGGAAGGTCTACAGAGACTATAACTTATGATAAAAGAGTATGGCTACACTCTTTATAAATAACCATCATGACATCAAGTATAATTGACCTCATTTTGTTCACATTTTATAATTACTTAAATTTAATTTCTTTTCAATTCTTTATTTAGAACAAAAAAATGATAGCATTGCACATGGAATTTGTAAGACAGAGATGAGGGAGATCAATGATTTTAAAACATGATACTGAAATTATTATTTTCCCAGATCACCTAATAAAAGATAATTAAAATAAAACAAAATGAGAAATAATTTATCACCCAAGTATGCAGGTCAAATGATCAGAGAGAAAGCAAGCAAGCAAGCAAAAATTGTCTCTGAATCAATTTGAAAACAGATGACAAAGACATAATGAATTACAATGATACATTTTAAGGGAATAAAATACACATGAATTAAATATGCCAAGTCTGTGGTCCAATTATCAAATTACCAAAGAAAAAAACCACTGTAAATCCTCCATATCAAGCCCATGTGCATACAAAACCCCTAAACCATTGAAAATTAAAGGAATATATATATTTGTATATATATTCATATATATCAGATAAGGTTAAGTTTAGTAGATGGGACATTATACTAAGACAACATTTTCCTCTGATAAAGACTAAATTAATCAAGATTGGTTCAATGTTTAAATGCATATTAGGAACTTACATAAGATATCTCAAAACTAAATTATTACCAGAGGTGAAAGCCGGTTGGGGGGAGCATGCATGACTCTTTCTAAATGTAGAGATTGTGAGAAATCAGGAACATAGACTAAACACTGACAAGCCAATAATGAGAAATAGGCGAATTCACTTCTAACAATGGTTTTAATATTATTTTATTAGTAACAAAACAAGTAGAAGGAAAATAATTGTGTTTGTATTATACTTGAATGCCACCATCAACCAATTTACTTTAATTAACCATTATAACATTCACTGGGACAATATAAAATACACTAGACTATGAATTGTTCATGAAGTACTTTTATAATATTCCATTTGCTTAAGAACAAGGTTCACAACACAATAAAAAAATTGAACTAAAAGTATACAGAAGACAGAGATTTAAATTAGAAATAAATAAAAAATTCAGAAATTTCAAAATATTTTGGAAACAGAATTTCTAAACAAGCTATCTATCAAAGGAGAAAATATAAGAAATTAGGAAATATTTGACATGCATTAAAATAAAATCAAGACCTATTCTAATGTGTACATTGCAGCAAAGGGAACATTTATAAAATTTAATGCTTTAGGTATTCATATTAGGGAGAAATGATATAAGTTTTTGGGCTTGTGTCTTAAAAGAGGAAGAAAATAAAACAAAACTAAAACAGGACTATTTGACCAAAAAGTAGAAATTAGGAAACAATAAAGTGTAAAAATAAAGGAAGAGGCCAACACTGACATTTTGTTATAGATTTCTCTTCATGTTGAACTTTACTGTGACAAACAGTAATGTATTTATGACATTCACCATTGCTGGAACGCTAGCACCTGACTGCTATGAGGTTCAGACAACAATCTCAGATCTGTCACTTAAAATTTTAACAAAGCTTAGTTTGTCTGCTGAGATCCCTTGATGTTATCACAATTCTCACTTGACTTCCTGCTCCTACACCAGTCCAGCTAGGACAGGTAGACTGCTGCTAGAAGGCAAACCTATGACCACTGTAGACACAGAGCTCCAGTGCTCACTGGTGATCGTAGAACTAATTCTAGTTCTTGAAAATTTTCTTGTTTTCTGAGAAGGCCTTTTAGATGATATTCATTTATTTACTAGTGAAATCTGGAGACTGGCACTTGAAGTGAGCAGGAAATCAAACACTTCTCAGCTTCACTATTTGTTTCTGATAACTACATTATCACATAACTGATAACTAATATTAAAAATATCAATTTTAGGCTTTGTGGTAGGTGTAGAATTTAATAGATGTCCATTTATCCTATATGGGCATAAATAATGTCAAAGGATAAATGTGAATTAACTGTATCAATATCATCTGGAAGGTTTTTTAATGTAAATTTTGTAAAGGTACTTAGACAAGTTCCTAGAAATCTGTGCTTCAATGTCATTGGGAGTGATTCTTTTTAATGGTTTTATTAATTATTTGACAGTTTTGTAGCTGTACATGTGAATTTTGGTCAGTTTCGGTACCCTATTGCCCTCTTTCATCTCTTCTCTTTTCCTGATGAAACCTTACACACACACACACACACACACACACACACACACACACACACACACACACACACACACACACATGAATGTTAAGTTTGATTGTAGTCACTTACATGAGCTTTAGTGAAGATTTATTTCTGAGCAACTAACTTACCAATGTCTACCTTATTGGAGAAAATAACATATTTCTCCTCCCACCACTGAGTGCCCATAATCTCTAAGGGAGACCTAGTGAAGCTCTAACCCATTGCAGATAGGATGTTGATGCTCAATTTTGTGCAGGCTGTGTGCAGTAGGAGTGTGAGTTCTGAAGCTATATCATGCTCAGAAAAATGCATACAGTACTTCCCTCCATCCTCTAACTCTTCCTTTATTTCCATCCTCTCTTCCTGAGCCTTGGGGGGTGATATAAGTGCATTATATATGGAGGATCACTCAACAGTCACCATTATCATCATTTTGACCAGTCATGAACATCTCCATTAATGTCTGCCCACTGCAAAAAGAAGGCTGTCTGAGGAATATCAATCAATAGATACACTCACGAATGGGTGTAAACATAGATGTTTAGAGACACTTTGACAACACATCTCTTTCTCTGAACAGCATTAGTTATTTATCCACTCCACAGGTTCTATGACCTCCTCACCCACAGGATTTTTATTGTTTATGAGTCATGTGTTCCTACATATGCTGTGGGCTTCAAGTCCAATTAGAATGCAGCTGGTTACTTGATAATATCCATGCTACTATTATAGCAGTGATAATATCTTCCTGATGGGCCACTCTTGGAGCTGATGGTGTTTACAGCTGGATAGTATTGGTGATGACTTTTCTCTCCTAGCAGCCTGCATAGCACGTTCTAGCACTGTGAAATCTAGCTAATAAGGAAGAAATTTCCAGTTCAGTTTTCCTAAGTTTGGCAACCAAGTGGTGTTTAGTAATAGGGCTCTCCCATCTTATTTTGATTGGCCAGCTAATAGCATTGGCACTAGTTAACATGTGAGGACTTCAAAGGCCTTATTGACCAACAACACATGGGGATAAAGTTCACATTCAGATGTCAGGTGCTTTAGACTTTTGTTGAAAATTATGGCCTCTTCAGGGAACATTATTCACTCATGTAAGATGCCTTCTTTCTAGCTTTAAAAATTTATACTTTTGATATATTCATAATTATTTTTGTTTACTCCTTCACTCAGTCCTCTCTCTTTCTTATACATTGCCTACATTTTTTTTTCTGATGCAAACACATAAGGATCAGTTTATTCTTTTGGATGGGTTCAAACAAACCCAGGCTGAAACCCTATGTTCTTATACAGTGGAAGAAATTCAGCCCTGAGCTCAGGAGTGAGAGATTTTTTTAAAGAAAAAGATACATAAGTGGGGTATTACATGTCTTGTCATTTCAGGATTGAGTAGAGGAGTATGGGATATACAGTAATTCTTGGAAACTATTGGCTAAAGTTTTCAAGTCAACCCAAGTTTTGAAACTATTGGTTATTAGGCACATTCCTGAGATTTTTCTCACATTCTTCCTAGACCTGGGCCCTACCTTCAGGCATTAAATGGTCTTGCCCTGAAATAAAGTTTTGTAAAGGTAAATCTATGCCTTTCGCCATTACAAAGCAGTGGTTGTTTATAAAAAAAGCTTTGGGCAATATAGAGAAACTGCTTAAAGCAAGGCAGCCCAACTTCTCAGAGGTGACCACTCTCACATGATATATTATTACTCGTTTGATTTACATTATTCACTTAAAAGTATATCATGAATCTTTTCACATGTCAATAAACATTCTTTTACATTATTTTTTAATGGTGGTTGAGCATTCCTTTCTGTAGGTCTGCCAACAATCATTTAACCAATCAATGTGTTAGACGTAAAGGTTGCTTAGAACTGTCAGTGATGAAGCCCTCAGACAACCAATTATAGCTCTGTGCACAGGGAAATAATGACTTCCTTAGATGAATTCATAGAAAGAAAATGGCTGACCAAACACTTTTTTTTGGTCAAAAATGACCAAAAGCATTTTAAAAGCTTTTATACAGAAACAAATTACAGGAATGACATTCCTGTCTATGAGATGTGACAGATTTCATCTCGGCACACCCTTGCCAAAGTTTGCTATTTTCCGAGTGTTTAATTATTTTTTAGTAAGATTTAAATTCCCATCCCTTGATTATTAGCAAGGCTAAGCATCTTCTGTACATGTCCTCTGTATGATCTTTGGGTACTTTCCTGAATGCTTGCTTCTAGTGAGTTCTGCTTTGTCAGTGCTTTTCTGAGATTCTTTTTAAATTTTTTTATTAATTCTTTGCAGATTTCACATCATGCATTCCGATCCCACTCATCTCTTTTCCCCCTTGCATCACCCTCTGCTCTTGGAACCTTTCCCCAAAAATGAAACCCAATTTAAAAGGAAAACCAACACCAAACAAGACAAAAATAAAAACAAAAATGAAGAAGAATCTTGTCGTGGAAGCTGTAGTTCTTTACAAACTGTTAGGTGTTAGGAGCCTCTGCTTCCTATGTTGTGAAGATTTTAACATTGTTTGTCTTCTGACTTTAAACATATATTTACCTTTTAGGGTTTTAGACTTTTCTGTAGTCAACGTTGTGTGAGTTACATCATGAAAGATTTTCCCCATTCTAAGCATAAGAACATAAGTTTCTATTTCACCTCAACCTGTTCCTCAATATTTTGTGATAAAATACACAGAACATAAAATTTACTGTCTTAACCATTTATGAGTACAGCTGATGATTTTATATAGTGTATATTCACTTGTAGCATGTATAAATGTATGTATGTTTTAGTGTGTGCACTTCTGTTGGTCTTTCTTTTTTCTTTTTTTTTTTTTGACAGGGTCTCACTTTGCATCTCAGGTTGGCCTCAAATTTATCATCCTGTTGCTTCTGCCCCCTCCCACCAAGAGCTGGGATTACAGTGTGTGTCACCATGACTACACACATCTATAATGTCATGAAGCCATAAACATCTCTCATCCTGGCATATCTTCTTTCAGTAGAACTAGACCACAGTAACTAAACAATAGTTTCTTTCCTTCACTCCCCGGCTCTATGGATTTAGTTGTTCTTAAAGAATTTCAGGAAAGTGGATTTTTACATTAGTATAGTTTTGTGAAAGTCTCCTTTCATGTAGCATCACTTGTGTGTGTGTGTGTGAAGTACACATTCCCTAGCCACTTCTATACTTTCTTCATTTAAACTAAAATCTTAGTTCTTCTTGTATTTTTCTTGTAACATTAATTAAGTATCCAATTAAAATTTCCAACAGTCTGGTTAGTTTCATCACTACCAGCAGCAGCACCACCACCACTATCATCATCATCATTTTGAGATAGGATTTTAATATGTAGCCCTGGCTGGCCTGGAATTACCAATGTATACCAGGTTGGAATGAGACCCACTTGCCTCTGTCACCAGAGCTCTGGAATTAAAGGTGTGCACTGCCACACTGGGCTTTTCAAGATTATTAAACACTTTATCCTTTCTTCTCAGATTTAAATTGCATTGTTTTTTATTAATATTTTGCTGGTTTTCCTAACCATTCACATTTATTAACAAATGCTTTGTCTAGGGCACCCAACCCTTATTGACAGGAAAGCATCATTTCTACATTGAAGCTAGAAATCCCTTTTTGATAATTTTGATATAAATGTCTTCTCCTAGTCCCCTCTCTTAGGACTGATTTTCAGGCTTATTTTTTTCCTGCTACCTTCTGTAGTCACTTTTCTTCATGATTTCTGAACTGGCTGTTATGCCTAGAAAGACTTCCCCCATGCTAAGGTCGTGGGCCATGCCAACTACTGACGGCTTCATTTTCTTTCACCTTCAACTCTAATTAATGTATAATTTATGTTGGTTTGTTTATACTAGCAAAAAAGTAATTTTATTTTTACCTCAAAGAATTATGCAATGCCATCTCTATTGCGTATTGAAGAATATTTATGTTCCTATTTAAAAGGCTACCTTTATTGTAGCATGTAGACCGGGTCTTAGTTTCTTTTCTTTTCTTTTTTTTAAACTAACAACCCCAACTATATTCCAAGCAAAGGTTACATTCATTACATTTCCATCACTAGGGATTAGGGACTCAAAATTTAGGATTCTGCAACTTTGATATTATTGCAGGTTCTTCAGGTGGATATAAAGGGATAGGCTTGAAAGAACAATATGTCTTTTTATTTTTTATTTTGTATTTACCAAGAAAAACAGTAAATTGAATTCAAAATGCTGATATGTTAGCAATAACTATAAAGAAAATAAAAATCATAAGCATGACTTATCAAGGGAGATAATGCAAATAATTTGCTACACATAAAATTACTTTGTGTTCAGCTTTCCCTATGGATTTTTTTTCCTATCCCTGTATATCCCCATTCAAGGTCCCTTCCCCCTCCAACCACATCAGGTCATTTTTTCTTCTCCACAACTTCCATCCCCTCCCAGGGAAGGCAGAAGGCAGTCCTATGGTCCCACTGATCCAATAAACTTAGTTCAGTCTCCCCTCCTGGCAAATCCAGTTTTGTCCCCCCTCCCTCAAGAGTGAGTCAGGTGTTCCTATAGGTGTAGTGGGATCCGAAGGGTCACTCCAGGGTGTTTCTGATCCCAAGCTGTTTAGTGGTCGTGGTTTGCAGCTTGGGCATGCTTGGCTTTTTTCTTGTTAGTTTGTTTAGAGACCACTAATGAGTGAGTACATCCCCTGCTTATCTTTCTGGGTTTGTGATACCTTGCTCAGGAGGATACTCTCCAAATCCAAACATTTGCCTGCAAATTTTAGGATATCATTCTTTCTTACTGCTGAGTAGTATTCCATTGTGTAGATGTACCACAGTTTGTTAATCCATTCTTCAGTTGAGGGACATCTAGGTTGTTTCCAGGTTCTTGCTATTACAAATAATGCTGCTATGAACATAGTTGAGCTAATACCTTTGGAGTATGACTGTGCATCTTTAGGGAATACACCCAGAAGTGTTATTGCTGGGTCCTTGGGGAGATTGATTCTCAATTTTCTGAGAAACTGCCATATTGCATTCCAAAGTGTCTGAACAAGCTTACACTCCCACCAAAAATCGAGAAGTGTTCCCCTTGATCCACATCCTCTCCAACATAGGCTGTCATCTGTGCCTTTTATCTTAGCCAGTCTAAAAGGTGTTAGGTAGTATCTCAAAGTTGTTTTGATTTGCATTTCTCTGATGGCTAAAGATGATGAGCCCTTTTTCAGGTGCCTTTCAGCCATTCGTAATTCCTCTGCTGAGAATTCCCTTTTTAGATCTGTACCCCATTTTTTGATTGGGTTATTCAAGGTTTTGGTCTCTAGATTCTTGAGCTCTTTATATATCTTAGAGATCAGTCCTCTATCACTTGTAGGGTTGGTGAAAATCTTTTCCCATTCTGTAGGCTGGCGTTTTGTCCTATTGACAGAGTCCTTGGCTTTACAGAAGCTTCTTAGCTTCAGGAGATCCCACTTATTGATTGTTGGTCTTAGTGTCTGTGCCACTGGTATTATATTTAGGAAGTGGTCGCCTGTGCCAGTTTGTAGAAGTGTATTTCCCACTTTCTTTTCTATCAAGTTCAAAGTGGCTGGGTTTATTTTGAGGTCTTTGATCCACTTGGATTTGAGTTTTGTGCAGGATGACAGGCTTGGATCTGTTTGCATTTTTCTACACACTTCCATCCAGCTATGCCAACACCATTTGTTAAATATACTATCTTTTTTCCATTGAATGTTTTGGGCCTCTTTGTCAAAGATCAAGTGTTCATAGGTTTCTGGGTTAATGTCTGGATCGTCAGTTCTATTCCATTGATCCAGAAGTCTGTTTTGATTCCAGTACCAGGCTGTTTTTATTATTGTAGCTCTATAGTATAACTTGAAGTCAGGGATGGTGATACCTCCTGAGGTTCTTTTGTTGAGTTAAATTGTTTTGGCAATCCTGGCTTCCCTGTTATTCCAAATGAAATTGAGTATTGTTCTTTCAAGGTCCAAAAAATATTGTATTGGGATATTGATGGGCAGTGCATTGAATCTGTAGATTGCCTTTGGTAGAATTGCCATTTTTACTATGTTGATCCTACCTATCCAGGAACATGGGAGAGCTTTCCATTCTCTGATATCCTCTTCAATTTCTTTCTTCAGTGATTTAATATTTTTGTCAAATAGGTCTATTACTTCTTTGGTTATAGTTACTCCAAGGTATTTAATACTATTTGCAGCTAATATGAAGGGTAATGTTTCCCTTATTTCTTTTTCAGCTCTTCTATCTTTAGTTTATAGAAGGGCTGCTGATTTCTTTGAGTTAATCTTGTATCCTGCTACATTGCTGAAGGTGTTTATCAGCTGTAGCAGTTCCTTGGAAGAATTTTGTGGGTCACTTATGTATACAATCATATCATCTGCAAATAGACATCATTTTACTTCTTTTCCAATTTGTATCCCCTTAATCTCTTTTCATTCCCTTATTGCTTTAGCTAAAATTTCAAGAACTATGTTGAATAGATAAGGGGAGAGAGGACATCCTTGTCTAGTTCCTGATTTTAGTGGGATTGCTTTGCGTTTTTCTATATTAAGTTTGATACTCGCTGTCGGCTTCTTCTAAATCACCTTAATTATATTTAGGTATTCTCCCTGTATTCCTGATCTCTTCAGGACTTTAATTATAAAGGAGTGTTGGATTTTATCAAAGGCCTTTTCAGCATCTAAGGATATTATCATGTGGTTTTGTTCCTTTAGTTTGTTTATATGATGGATAACATTTACAGTTTTTTGTATGTTAAACCAGCCCTGCATTTCTGGGATGAAGCCTACTTGGTCATGGTGGATGATATCTTTTATGCATTGTTGTATACGGTTTGCCAAAATATTGTTGAGAATTTTTGCATCGATATTCATGAGGGAAATTGGTCTGTAATTCTCCTTCTTTGTTGTGTCTTTGAGTGACTTAGGTATTAGGGTGATTGTAGCCTCATAAAAGGAATTTGGCAATATTCCTTCAGTTTCTACTGTGTAAAATAGTTTGAGGAATAATGGTAGTAATTCTTCCTTGAATGTCTGGTAGAATTCAGCCCTAAATCATCTGGACCAGGGCTTTTATTTTTGGGGAGGTTTTTAATGACAGCTTCAATTTCCTTTAGGGTTATAGGCCTGTTTAGGTAATTAATCTGATCTTCATTTAATTTTGGTAGGTGGTACCTGTCCAGAAAGCTGTCCATTTCTTGTAGGTTTTCCATTTTTGTGGAATACAGTTTTTCAAAATATGTTCTGATAATTCTCTGTATTTCCTGGGGGTCTGTTGTTATGTCCTCCTTTTCATTTCTGATTTTGTTGACTTGGACACTCTCTCTCTGTTTTTTGATTAGTTTGGCTAAGGGCTTATCTATCTTGTTAACTTTCTCAAAGAACCAACTCTTAGATTCGTTGATTCTTTGTATTGTTCTTTTTGTTTCAATTGTATTGATTTCAGCTCTAAGTTTGATTATTTCCTGCCGTCTACTCCTTCTATGTGAGTTAGCTTCTAATTGTTCTAAGGCTTTCAGCTGAGCTGTTAGGTCTCTAGTGTGGGATTTCTCTAGATTTTTCATATAGGCATCTAGCACTATGAATTTTCCTCTTAAGACTGCTTTCATTGTGTCCCACAAGTTTGGATACGTTGTGGATTCATTTTCATTAAATTCTAGAAAGACTTTGATTTCTTTCTTAATTTCTTCCTTGACCTAGAGATGGTTCAGCTGAGTGATGTTTAGTTTCCATGAGTTGGTAGGCTTTCTTTGGGTTTTGATGTTGTTGAACTCTAACTTTAGGCCCTGGTGGTCCGGTATGTTATAAAGGATTATTTCCATTTTTTTGTATCTGTTGATATATGCTTTATGACCAATTATGTGGTCAATTTTGGAGAAAGTTCCATGAGGAGCTGAGAAATATGTATATTCCTTTGCGTTTGGGTGGAAGCTTCTGTAGATATCTATTAAATCCATTTGCATCATAACCTCGTTTAGACTCCTTATTTCTCTGTTGAGACTCTGTCTGGTTGATAAGGGTATAAGAATTGATTTGGGATTCGACCTTTATCAGTGTTTCTTTTACATAAGTAGGTGCCCTTATATTAGGGTCATAAATATTCCAGATTGAAATCTCCTCTTGACCAATTTTTCCTGTGATGAATAAGTAGTGACCATCTTGGTCCCTTTTAATTGCTTTTAGCTTAAAGTCTACTTTGTTAGATATTAGGATTGCAACCCCCGCTTGTTTCTTAGGACCATTTGACTGGAAAATCTTTTCCCAACCCTTTATTCTAAGCCTGTGTCTGTCCTTGCTGTTTAGGTGTGTTTCTTCAAGGCAACAGAAGGTTGGCTTCTGTTGTTGTATCCATCTTGCTAGTGTGTGCCATTTTATAGGCAAGTTGAGTCCATTGATATTAAGAGAAATTAGTGACCATTGATTGATATTTCCTGCCATGTTTGGTGGTAACTTGTTTATATTTCCTTTCTCTGGTGTATTCTTCTGTGGAATTATTGATTGTTTGTGATTTCGTGGGTGTATCTGGGGTTCTTAGGTTGGAGATTTCCCTCTAATACTCTCTGTAGTGCTGGATTGGTAGATAGATATTCTTTCAGTCTGACTTTGTCATGAAATATCTTGTTTATTCCATCTATGGTGATTGATAATTTTGCAGGGTATAGTATTCTAGTTTGGCAGCCATGCTTTTTAGCGTCTGTATAACTTCTGACCAAGCCCTTCTAGCTTTCATTGTTTTCATTGAATAGTCAGGCGTTATTCTGATGGGTCTGCATTTATATGTATGTTGGCCCTTTTCTTTTGCAGCTCTTAAAATTTTTTCTTTGTTCTGTATGTTTTGTGGCTTGATTATAGTGTGGTGCGCTGACTTTTGGGGGTAATATCTATTTGGTGTTCTGTAAGCTTCTTGTATCTTTATAGGTGTTTCCTTCTTCAGGTTAGGGAAGTTTTCTTCTATGATTTTATTGAAAACATTATTTGTGCCTTTGAGCTGGTATTCTTCTCCTCCTTCTATTCCTATTATTCTCAAATTAGGTCTTTTCATGGTGTCCCAAATTTCTTGAACATTTTGAGTTATGGCTTTTTTAGTTTTACTATTTTTTATGACTGATATATCTATTTGAGCTACTGAATCTTCCACTTCAGAGATTCTATCTTCCATCTCTTGAACTCCGTTTGTTATGCTTGTATCTGTGGTTCCAGCTTTTTTCTTCAGATTTCCTGTTTCCATCTTTGCCTCATTTTGTGCCTTTTTTATTGCTTCTATTTCAGCTTTTAGTTCCTGGCATGTTTCTTTCATAGATTTGTTCATCTCTTCCAATTTTTTGGTTGTATTTTCTTCTATTTCCTTAAGCTATTTTTCATATCTTCTTTGAGAGCTTCGATGATCATCAAAAAGGAATTTTTGGTGAAGCTTCCTTCTGTTTCCTCTTCATTGCTCAGTTCAGGTCTTGTATTTGTAGGATCACCACTTTCTTCTGGAGTTACCTTGTTGTCCTTTATATTATTATGTAAGTTTTTGCACTGGTGTCTGCCCATGGCTTCAGTGCTTCACGATTAGGTGGCTCCTGGTCAGTTGTGGCACTCAGCCTTGTGTGCCTCCTGTCACCTCTAAGGTATAGGTCTGCTCAATCACTACTTCGGCACTGTGCAGGGGACTGAATTTCAAGTCTTCAATCTTTCTCTGTTTGACCAATTAGAGGTGTTGTGGTGGCTGTGCAAACTCCTTCAGCAGCAGCTGGGGGGGCTGTGACAGGCAGACTTTATCTCTGCCTGCTCCAAGGTGTTCTGGGACAGGCTCTGCAGAGAGCACCCGGTCCCGAAACCGGAACCGGAACCAACATAAGCTCAAGTTTCCTCTCCCTGGCATGGATACAGGAGCTGGGACCTGCTGACCCCTCCTCACCTCTGGGTGGGGCCTGAGTCTGTCCTATAGGGTCCCCAATCCTTATCTTAGCAGCAGCTTGGGTGACCGTGACAGAGTTTATCTCTGCCTGTTCCAGAGAGCTCTGGGACATGCTCTGCAGACAGCACCTGGTCCTGGAACCCGCCACATTCTTATTTAAGCTTTTCTATCCCTGGATCTATTCTCTATTTGATATCACATTGTTCTATCCTGCTCCCTTGTGGCCTTTCCCTTCCTACCTCCTTCCACCTCCTGATCACTGCAGTCCATTAGACACAATGATTTAAGAACTGGAAATAATGATACACATATTTGAAAGAACATGCAGTGTCCCTTTATCCGGATCTGAGTTAGTTTCCATGATTATATTTTCCAGGAACATCCATTTTCCTATAAATTTCATTGTTCTTTACAGCTTAGAAAAAAATCTGTTATATATCTTAGGCATGCCAAAATCTGAAAAGCTATGATCAAGAACTTTTCAATGTGGTAATGATTTTTGCTGGGTTATAATCCAGTAATTTTAGTATGCAGAAACCTTTCAGAGAAGTTAGATTTAATGATTAGATTTAGTTGATGACAGATTAGTTAGGCACCTCATTTCAGCTCTGAACACTGACAAATGAGCATTAGTGTGTGTTTGATTATGAAGACTCTGCAGGCCCCCAAGAGATGTTTTAGTGGCTTAGAGCCCTTGCTGCTTTCCTTTTCCAGCACCTATAATGAAAGCTCATATTTGTCATTAAGCCCAGTTGCAGGGAATCTGACACTTTTTCTGGCTTCTGGAGGCCCAGGGCATACATGAGGTACACACACATACAGACAAGTACTGATGCACGTAACGTAAGTAAAATAGTTTTTAAATGAATTTGTCATACAAGGTGGCAGTGCAATATTCTGAGGGAGTTTCTTTATTCTTTCAAGTTCATATTAAATTTCATTTTTCCTCTCTGCCCTTCCCCACCCATTCTACTTCAACACTTCCAGTTACTGGAGAACTACTATTCACCACATGACCACAACAACACAAAAATGTCACTTACTTTCTAATCCAAATATAACATACTATCCAGGAATCACAAAAGTAGCATTTCTTTTCTCATAACAATTTAGCATCTGTCAGTGATATAACCTTTTTAGCAAATGTCTTATAAACAAAACTAGAGAATTTTTCCTGGTGCATACATTTCACATATTATACATTAACAGTCTGGACATGTGTGACTATCACCTATGTCAACCTTAGTTCTACTATATAGGTTAGTTTCTGCTTGTGAAAATGTCATTTCTTTTATTCATAAATATCTGAGGTTTTGGGAGATTGGAGGAAAATTAATATTCTGTCTGGAGCATCCTTCAAAGTTTCTCTACTATTGTGTCTAGCATTCTGGGCTTTTTCGATTAGGTCAGTTCAATATGCAATGTGTGACAGAGTTCACTGCTGCTATTCTCACCTTCTCAGACTTTTGTGAGACTCAGTGCTTTAAGCTGTATTTCTTACTGATGCCTAGGAAAATAGAAAATATTCTGTGTATATCAGCCTTCACTGAAAGTAAAATAAATTAGTCACACAGCCAAATGATTTTCAAAATACGATTTCTGTGCATTGTATTACTCAAGTCTGCATCTAGGTAAAAATGATTGTCAGTTTGTAAGTAATTTTTTTAATGTCAGATTCAAAATAGAAAAAGGCATCAAGATGATAATTATATAATCACCGGGAACAGTAGTTCAAAAAAGCATTTACTGACAGAAGTTTCATCATTTCTGCTCAACTGTATTCATTACTCTTTGAATAGAGTAGGTCTGGTGATTCCTTTGGGAGGCAGAGATTTTCATTCTGCATGGTTTGTACTGTACGGAAAATAAAATCAATGTTCTTTCTCCACAAACTGCCTTTCCACCAAATGAGGCAAAGGGTTTTATGTAAAGTAACTTCAGCATCACACTAAGAAAATGAGCTCTGTGCACTTCCAGAAAAACAATCTTTAGATGAATAGGAAAATGACAGTGATAGCCACAAGGGAAATTGTGAGATTTTCTGAATCCAGGCCCAATACATGAAATTTCTTCTGCTAATCAATTTTATGTCTCCCTCTGTGTGTTCCTGCATGTGGTAATTGTCAGTAATACATGCACATAAGTGTGTGTATGTGCATGAACCCATGAGAATTCATGCGGAGGAGGCAGGAACGAGATGCTACCAGTCTTTGTTAGTCACTCTGCTCCACATAGCCTTGAAACGGTCCTATAATTTCCTGGAATCTTGAATTTTAGGTTAGGCTATCTGGCCAGAGAGCTTTTGGGATCCATCTGTCTCCAAAGCTCAATGTCAGAATTACTGGTACATGCAGTTTTTTAAGTTTTTAACTTGTATGCTAGAGATTTGAATACAATTCCTCATTCCTCCAGTCAAGTGCATTGTAGCCATTTCCAGAATTCATTTTATTTATATGTTCTGGAGGATGAAAGATATGTACACCAGTACACAAATATATAAGTTATATATGTTGATTGTATTGAGTGTTTCTCTGTTCTAAGAAAGAAAAGAAGTAATTTTGAACCAGAGAAGTTGCTCAGTCAGTAAAGTACCCTAGTCTGAAACTCAGAAACCATGAATAAAAGTCAGGCATAATAGCACTCTTGTGATTCCAACCTCAGGATGGTAGAGACAGGTAGATTCTTAGGGTTCATTGAGAAGCCAGCTTATCCAACCTATTGAGCTCCAGGGCCAAGTGAGAGAACTTGTCTCGTAAAAAAGCAGCTGTTTTCTAGAGAATTGCCCTGGATTTTGACCTATAAACTCCATGTACACACACACACACACACACACACACGAGATAGGGAGCATTCAATTTACTCTCATTTATTTAATGCTTCAGACTGAAAATGAGACCAATTAGTTTAGTTTTAATTCTTCCTTGAAATTTTTAAATTTTAGGATTTTAAAATTAAGAAGTATATTTCATTTTTAAATGAGTAGAATTTTTGGTACATAGTAGGTCTTCAGATATCCAGGGTTATGTTCAGGTACATAAAAATGGGTGACCCATGATTGTAACAGTTCCAGATCTAGCTTAACAGTTTGGTGCCCGTTTCTTAGTTTCATGCTTTCATGAAGAGACTTCTTCAGAAACTAACTCCTTTAGATGAATATCTGAAGACTCTAAGTGGCAATAAATGTCATCCAGCTTGATCAGTGATCCATTATAGCATTGAGGACAAGTGGGCAGCAAGCATTGGCAAGAGCACTTGGAATATCACAGTGATGCAGAGTAAGCAGCATGACCTCATCCCTGACAAATGCCAGGCTAATCACCCTTTGATTACATTGTATGAGATTCTGAACAGTGAGTTTTGCCTGAATATAATATTCTACAGTGGTTTCAATTCCTTTCAAATGTTGTATATTTATTTCTTACTGATTAGGGATTGATAATGGACACTTTAAGTTAGGCTGAAATTTTCTAACACAAGATTTTTGACTGTTCAATGACAAACAAACACCTGGCTTGGGGGATAAAAGTTTTCAGAAAGTGGTTACTATTATACTTCAATAATCCTTATTGAATTTTTAATACAAGAAGATATGCAATGAAATATTAAGCATCCCTTGGAACTAAAGCCAGATAACAGCAGAGTTTTCTTTTTTTTTTATTTATAAAATAGTCTTTTATCCATATATCTCCTTTCTCCTCCTTCCTTCTTCCACTCAGTCCTCCTAGTCAGCCTTCAGCCTTCCTCCTCCCCATCCCCCATCTCCTCCCTAGAAAGGACAAGAAGTCCCAAGGTGGATCAGCTTAGCATCCGCTCCAGGCAGGTCCAATTTCCTCATCCTAATATCAAGACTGGCTCAGGTGTTTCTCTGGAGGGAATGGGCCTCGAAGTACCAGTCCATGCACAGAAATACAGTCTGATCTATCCCTTTGACATAATGCCCATGTCAATGGACAGTTGCCTATTCTTGGAGGGCCTAGTTCCTTTTCTTGGTGGATCCCTGGTGACTGTTCTTGATTCAGTGAGCTCCCCAGCCATCACTGTGAGAATTTTCCTCATACTCCTTATCCCCTTACTCATATAGATTGTCTTCCCCAGCTATGAGATGGAACACAAACTCAGTCTAGTGCTCAGCCATGTACTCCTGTCACTACCGCTATTCAGGGTTTAATGTAAGTTCTGTGATGGTAAATGTAGTACTAATGGAGCAAAGATAAATGGATTCCTACTAAAATAAGAAACATATAAAAGATGTCTACTCTCTACACTCCTGTTCATTACAGCGCTCAATATCAGTCATAAGACAAAAAAGAAAAAGAGGAACAGGAAAAATCCACCCAAATATCCATACTTTCATATGATGTGATTTTATCTATATTAGAATGCAATGATCTTACCAAAAAACTCTTAAAGCTGATAAATCAGCACAAAATCAGGATTTGAATCTACACACACAATTTAGAATATTCCTATATAGCAATGAAAAACACAATGAAAAAGAAGTAAGGAGTCAACTACTCTCACAATAGCACTCCCCCAAATAAAATACTAGGAATAAACTTAACAAAGAAAATGAAAGATCTTTGAAATAAAAACTTTAAAACACTGGAGAAAAAAATGAGGGAATTACTAAACAACAGAAAAAACTTCTATGCTCACAAAAATATAAGAAAAAACTGTAAAAGTTACAGCTTTACCAAATACAATTTAATGATTCAGTGAAGTTCCAGTAAAAATTTCAGGGCCATTTTTATAGGTATACAACAAAATTTTAAAGTTTTTAGAGAAAAAAAAAACACACACACAGAAGATAGATAATTCAATCCTGAGGAAAATAATATTGTGGAAAGGATGATTATGCCTGATCTAATTATTCTACAATGCCAAAATAATAAAAACAACATAACATTGGCAAGATAATTGAGAGATGAAAATTTGTAAAGAAATGTAAGTTTATGCAACTGCAGTTGCCTGTTTTTGACAAAAATACTTAAAGTATATATTGAAGAATCCAGCCAACATCATCAATAAGTGTTGTCTGGAGACCTGTATGTTAATGTGCAGACAATAAAACTAGATCTTTATCTCTCAATCTGCAGAAAATTCAACTCCAAATGGAGGAAAGATCTCAATATAATGTTGATAAACTTCAGCATATATTAATCACTAAGGATTCTACACAGGATTTACAATTTACAATCAATGAATACAACAACCAACAAATGAAATTCCAGGAAATTAAAAAAGTGTCTGTAAAGCAAAGAAAATTATAGCTCTCATAAAAATGCAGCCTACAACACTTCAAAAAAATATTTGTTAGCTATCATTTGATGGAGATTAGTGATGAGAACATAAACAGAATTCACAAAAGACTAAATATGAAAAGAATAAATGTAGCTAAAAACTATCCTACTAGCCATTTTACAAAAAATAGTTCATTTTTCAGTTTTGCCTTCCTGGCAGGGGGCCTGCTCAGTTCAGTTCTGGGAATGGAATATACATGTCTGCCCAGTCCTGGGAAAAGAATAGATCAAATATTAGCCAAAAACATGTCTTATGCCTGATCAGTCCTGAGAAAAGAACAGACCAAGCATTAGCCAACAACATGTCTTATAGTCAAACAAATGTTTCAACCTGGAGACAGCCAATCAAAACAAAACAAAAAACAGCCACCCCAAGTGGGGTACAAAAAATGCTCTGTTGTGGAAAATCCTTGAGCATGAGCCAATCAGTAGCATTCTTTCACCATGTCCCCAAGCAACCAACTTTGTTGTAGTGTTTGCCTATAAATCCCCATATAACCTAGGATATGCAGCTCTTCCTTTCTTGCTCTTGGAGTAAGCTCCCTGCCTGGTTTGTATTGTGCTGCCAATAAACTTTGAAGTTGCATTTCAGACATCTCTATCTCTGGTGGTCTCTCTGGGGGTTGAGTTTTGGACAGAACAAATACCAAGACAACAGCCCATTGATCTGAGATTTCAGTTATGCTCAACCACAGAATGGAACTTAGAGTCCTCACGAGGTGAAATGGAAATGGCTAGGAATTATTTTTAAAACTTTTCAACATCAATAGACAACAAGGACATGCAAACTAAAACTTACTTTAGAATTCCATTTTATTCCAATCACAATGTCCATCTCTAAAAATACAAACCATAACAAAGCTGCATGGAAGTGCAGAAGGGGCCATTCTTATGTATCATTGGTCAGAGGGTAAAGCAGTGCAGGCTCTAGTGAATCAGTCTGGAGGGGCTCAGAAAACTAAAACCAAAATTATAATATACTTCATTATACTACTCAAGCATATACCCAGAGGACTCTATACCCCATGACATAGATATCTGCACATTCATGATTTCCTTGTGAAATTGTGCTTTAATATTATAAAATAATCCTGTCATAGTAGCCTTTCTTAAAACCTACTTTATCTCTAATTAATATATCTTTATTAGATTTCTTGTCGAGTCTGCATGATAAGCTGCCTTCTGTCACTTTTAATTTATTTCTTATTCTTCTATGAAAACTGCCCCTCCATAGGCAGCTTACCCTCTGGCCTCATGTTATATTCAGCTTGGCAATGTCTGCCTTAATTTATATGTAGATAGACTTGTTTGATAAAATGCACCTTTTACTGAGGCTAAACTTCAGTCCATCATTTTGTTCTCTCTTGATTTGTTTTTAATGTTTTCTTTCCTATTTTAGCCCCTGTGATGGTAAGTTGGTTTTATTTACCATCATGACTGTAGTTCTCTGGTTACATGGTGTTTTTAGGCATAGGTGTTTCATACATGTAGTTAGCATATAAAATTTATTGCCTCAGGCAAAGGACATTATCCTGAAAAACATTTGTAAGTCTTATTATCAAATGAGATGGTTTGAAAGTAAAGTTTTATTTAAAAAGAAATGTAATGTGTAGGCTTCAGAGTCAGATCCTGCTTAAATTGTGTTCTTTTTTTGTTTGTTTTAAATTAAATTTTAAATCTTTATTATTGTTGCAATGTTTTTTGTTGTTTAGGTTTTGTTTTTTGCCTCCATCCATGTACATTCAGTGCATGTGGAGGTCAGAAGAGAGCATTAGATCTCCTGCAGATGATTGCAAGCTGCCATGTGGGTGCTAAGAGCTGAAAAAGCAGCCAGTACCCTCAACTGCTGAGCCAGTCTCTCCTGTCCCCTGCCTGAGATTTTTCATCCTGTCATTATATTCAGACTATTATAGCCAGACTCCACTTCTGATGGACTAACTCCTATGGATTTGTTTCTCTTTTTGTGCCCATATGCTCATGTACACAAACACATGTTCTCTTTGTTTTTATTTATTTTTTTAAACAACATCTCACCAAATAGCCTTTAGCTCAAAGATATTGGCCTGTCTGTGATTCCTGAGTGCTAGGATTTAAGGTAGTTGTCACTTCTTTTTTCAAAATTGGTTCTATTAGAAGAGAATTTTACTAAGTAATTTTTTAGTTGTTTCTGAGTTATCAGAAACTGACTCTAATCTGGTTTTATATATAAATACTAATGACAACTGTTCAGTGGCCAAGAACGTCTGCCACTCTACTGTTTGATATGGCAATACAGAGATATAGCATATTGATATTGGGTATTTCTAATTCAGTGCCTACAGAAAAAAAAGAAGATAAGGTATTTAAATTGTAAGATGTACACATTTAAATTTTACGTGGAAAATTTGCAATATTTAAAAATTATATCTTATGCTCTCAGCCTCATCTCTTTCCTTCTATTGCTTCCCCACTCCCAGTTTACTCGGGAGATCTCATTTATTTCCCCTATCCAGGGCTATCCATGTGTCCCTCTTAGAATCCTCCTTGTTAGCTCACTTCTCTGGAGCTGTGGGCTGTAGTCTGATTATTCTTTGCTTTACGTCTAGTATTCACTTATGAGTAAGTACATACCATGTTTGTCTTTGTGGGTCTAGGTTACCTCACTCAGTATAATATTTTCTAGTTCCATCCACATAAGGAAACAGGATGGTATGGACATGCCAGAACAAGGTCTAAGTGGAATAGCAATAAGAGAGATACCTTGATAGAGGGAGAAATCAAAGAATTAGGGAGAAGCCTGGTGCTAGGGAAGTTCCAAGGAATCCTCAAGGATGACCCCACTTAGACTACTAGCAATAATGGAGAGTGCCCCTGAGCTGGCCTATCTGGTAATCAGATTGATGAATACCCTGGCTGTCATCATAGAGCCTTCATCCAGTAACTGATGGAAGCAGATACAGAGGTCCACAGCAATGCTGAGCTCCAGGAATCCAGTCAAAGAATGAGAAGAGTGAAATAAGAGAAAGGGCAGTGGCAAGATCATGACGGAGAAATCTACAGAGACAACTGTATCACACACTTTAGATGGAACAGCTGTGGAGCCTGCATGGGACCAGACCTCTGGAGACAGTTGTGTAGTTTGGTCTCTTTAAGGGGCCCCTGGAAGTGGGACCAGAATGTAGCTATCCCTGGTACATGAGCTGGCCATTTGGAGCCCATTACCTAGGGAAGGACACTTTGCTCAGCCTCGATGAAGCAGCGAGGATATTGGACCTTCCTCAACAAAGCACACCAGGCTTTGCTGACTTCCCATGGGAGTCTTACCTTTTTAGAGGAGGGGAAGGGAGGTAAGGTGGAGGCTGGGGGAGGAGCAGAAGAAAAAAATAAAAGGGGGATCTGTGTTTCATATGTAAAAAAATGAAATAATTATAATAAATGAATAAAAAGCAAAATTATACCCAATCTCTGAAAATAGTAATAGTTTCTAATGTGCTAAAAATACTAAAATGACAATTAAGATGAACTATTCTTTTATCTTAGCTTTATAACTTTTTATTTTCTTTTAGTGTACTACTTGCTGACTCTATTTTTTATTTATTTACTTATTTATTTTTTTAAAAATAATTAGCACAGTTTTTCTAAGCTTTTATTTAGTTACAGGGTTTTTTGTTGTTGTTGTTTTTGTTGGATAGTTGTGTTTTATTTTGTTTTCCTGGTTTTGGAAGTTCGCTGTTTTATTGGCTCACTGCTTTTTGATAAATAAACCAAAGTTGAGTAGTGATGGAGAGAAGATCTGAAAACACTTGGGGAAAGAAAAAATACCTATCAACTTTAAGTTTAAAAATGCTTTCAATTATAAAAATTTTAATAAAAATTAAAATCTCAAAAACTAGAAATTAAACAAAATCATAATCTAATAATATCACAGGGATTCCATTCTAAGAGTTTTAACATATTGCTAAATATTAAACAGTTTTAAAGTTTAAAGAAATGATTGCTACATTTTGACTATGTTTACTGTGAGGAAGTAAAGCATTTGATAGGTGGGTATGATGTCATAGGAAGTGATGTCCTTAAAGGAATTGATGTATTTCTTAGGGGCCCCTGGTTATCAGACAGAAACAAGATAGAAGACTGAGTCTATTCTGTGTGTACCTTCCAAACCTTGCTGCATTTATACCATCATGACATTGGATATCAGGGCCTAACTAAAAAGAAAACTGCTGGGACCATGCAACCTTAGACTGTCAGATTCTGAAACTGCACATGAAATAGCCACTCTTCCTTATATAGCACCTAGCCATGGATGGTATTTTATAACATTATTACATGTCCCAAAGTAATGTAGAGAAACATAAAGTTACCCATAATTATAGGGAATCTCATATTCAACTTGCCAGTTTTTTGTCTATGGTAATTGTTCAAAGTTGAGTTTTGGATTTCCGTGAAATGAAAGCAAGCTTAGCAAGATAGATCTCATCTCAAAGGATAAACTCAAAGGTAAGCACAGGAAGTATAAGCATGGTTTAAGTGTGCAGATATTATGCTGCCATGAAATTTAAATACAATGTCTGAATAAACATGGTCAAATTTCTCCATAGTCCTTTAGAGTTCTGTGACATATTTTTGGGTATCTATAATCTCTTAGGACTTTGTTACTAATCATAAAGTCAGCCAATAGAAAGTTTCTGTATTTTAAAATGTTTCAAAAATTAATATATAATTGATAATTAGTATTTTAACTGTTTTGTTTACCACAGTTTTAACTTTCTGTATAATTACATGTGCAATCTACGCATTAAAAGCAAACTCTGCAATTTGTAAACAGTAGAAATAGATGAGGGATTTAATATGACAGGTGGTACTTTAGTAAGCTCCAGTGGAGAGAGAATTTTCTCCTTGACTGTGGCTAATACTTTTGGAAGGCATTGAGCATTTGCCTGAGGCCTGCAAACATTGAACTTTCAGTTCATAATGCTGAAAACATATTATACAATACTTCATTTGTACTTGATTTAAAGTGAAAGAAAATCTCTAAGTCTTTTCTTTATTAATGTACAACCCTGATCCAACAAAATTTGACTGAGAGTTTTGAAAATAATATGTAGGCCTAATGAGCACTGATATTTGAAACAGGAGGACAGTTTATTCTTGTATTACTTCTAAGTTATTCCACATTAAAAGCAGTTTAAGATAGCATTTCCTGAAGCATGAGTTGCTTATTAATCTCATTTATAATTTTGTGTCTCGTTCTCTGATTCCATCACTATCATTATGTTTAACATGTAAGAAATATTTGATGCACAATGCATACAAAATATCTACAATAACCAACTTCTTTTCTCAAGTTAGAATTTTTTCGGCTTAGTAGGAACCTCTTTGGCTCTAACTAGTTTCTTCTTTTTTTGATTTTTAATTTATTTTTGAATAAAGCCTCATTTTTTTTATCCATGTATCCCCTTGTTCAAACTCCCTTTCCCCTTCCGCCCCTCACAGTCGCTCTCTCTTTTCCCTTTCATCTTCATGCACTGTGATGGCTGAACTTTGAACCTGGTTGAATTTAGAATAGTTGACATATACCTCTGGACTTGGTTGTGATTAATTGACTAAAACAGTTTGTTAAAGTGGAAATATTAACTGTAAACAGGCATGGTGACATTTGATGGAACACAGTCCTAGACTGAATATGGAAGAGTGAGCTAAACATTAGCATTTATTAATGATTCAATGTGACCAGTCACTTTACATTCCTGCCACCAAGCCTTCCTTCCATGATGGACTGGAAGCAACAATTACCTACTCCTCTTTTGAGTTCCTTATGACAGGTATTTTTGCTTCAGCACCAAGGAAATTATCCTGCATATACATAGGCCTCTATGCTCATATGAGTCTCAGTTTTCTTTTTTATAGTTTCTATGTGAAAAAGCTATGTACATTTTCTGAAATCCTTTGTAGAAAACATTTTTAAATTACTTTTTATTAAAACATTTTTAATCGCTGAAACTTGATAACCTATTTATTTTTAATTATCTCACATTACCTTTCTATTTGATTATCTACCGACATTCTGAAATTTTAATTTGTTTGACCCTGAATGCCTCCTACTTTTGTTAATTTGTACTTGGATTATTTAAATAATTGCTATTTTCTTTATGATCAAAATATAAAATTGTTTTCAAACTACTGAATGAAACATTGACCTTAGATTATATTATGTTCTTTTTTATATATAGAATAAAGTCTCATTTTTTATCCATGTATCCCCTTGTTCAAACTCCCTTCCTCCTCCTGGACCCTCCCAGTAACTCTTTATTCTCCCCATCTCCTCACTTCCTCCCTGGAAAGGGCAGGAGGTCCCAAGGTCCTAAGGTAACTTAGTTCAGCATCTACTCCAGGCAAGACCATTTCCTCACCTCAATATCAAGACTAGGTTAGGTGTTCCTTTGGTGGGACTACAAGGTGCCAGGCCTGGATGCTTCAGATCCCAAGCTGTTCAGTGGTTGGGGTTTGCAGCTTGGGTGCTCTTTGCTTTTTGTTTAGAGTCCACTAATAAGTGAGTACATCCCCTGCTTATCTTTCTGGGTTTGTGATACCTCGCTCAGGAGGATGTTCTCCAAATCCATCCATTTGCCTGCAAATTTTAGGATATCATTTTTTCTTACTGCTGAGTAGTACTCCATTGTGTAGATGTACCACAGTTTGTTAATCTATTCTTCAGTTGAGGGACATCTAGGTTGTTTCCAGGTTCTTGGTACTAAGAACAATGCTGTTATGAACATAGTTGGGCTAAAGCCTTTGGAGTAGGAATGTAAGTCTTTTGGGTATTGCTGGGTCCTTGGGGAAATAGATTCCTTGTTTTCTGAAGATTTATTAAAAAATGTATTAATTATAATTTATATGTCTTACACTGCATATTGAAAGTGGATTAACAACTAAAAATTTGTATGTTAGCATAATTATCAGGTAAATTTTATTTTATTGGAAGAAAAATAAAAATAAGATGTTATATTCTTACACAGACAGAATTTTATGAAATATGATGGTATATGTTAGAACTTTATTTTATGATATTTTGAATAATCATTATGAATCTGACCTGTCAAAAGTCTGGTTTTTTGTGTAAAAAAGATGTATTATGAAATATATCATCTATATAGTGGTACTTTGATATGTAATTTAGTGGCTTTTTAAATTAAAAGTAAAAATACATTACTTTAACATACTTACAAGCTATATTTAAAAATAGTCTACATTTTGGAAAATACTATGAATCTTTACAACATTCTTATTGGAATTAATACCCAAGTGCATGAAATAATATTTCAAATAGTACACATACAGAATACTAAACTTAAGGGTAAATGGCTTTTTCCTATTATATTCAAGAAATAGTGTGAAGAAGATACTATGTTAGAAATAAGAAAACATTCTTTTTATTGTTTTACAGGGCAAATTAACTATAATTTGCTTTCGCTTCTAAGATCTAGTGTCTTTCTTTCTTTCTTTTTTTTTTTTTTTTAGAAATAGTGGGTTCATTAATGATTCTCCAAAACAAGAACATAGCTCATTTTTTCTTTTAATAACCTGCTGCTTTCATAGCATTTAAATGGATGTACCCAGGTAGTTAAAATATTCATTGCTTCATTTGAAACAATATGATTAAAACTACAGTTGTTGAATGAGTTTTGGTATATGAGTGAACTCAGGGAATAATGTAAACTGCTAAAAATGCTTATTTGCTAAATGAGAGAATAAAAGGTTATTTTATCTTGTGTTCATATTTAATGTAACTTTTTATTAAAACATTTAAATAAGACAAGTTTTATTAACTGACATTTTGTTCATTTAACAAAATGTGTTTGATGATTCTGTGTATGAAGCTTAATATACTTTAGACCAGAATTTTCCCCATCAAATTGTATAAGTTGAACACATTGGACAACAGATGTTTATCAGTTTTCACTACTAAAATTTTAGAACAAAAAGTAATTTGTATAGAATCTGTATATTGAAAAGTTCCCAGAATGTCTAGTTTGGTTCCATGCATGTTCCCCAGCTGTCAATCCAGAGTCAATAAGCTCCCAGCAGCTGATATCAGTTGTCTCTGTGGATTTTCCTATCATGTTCTCAGACCTCTTTGCTCATATAATCTCTCCTCCCTTTCTTTTACTGGACTGGGAACAGTTTGTGTGACCTGTGTCAGTGGGACCAAGATTTATTTTTAATGCATGAACTGGCTTTTTTGTAGTCTATTCTCTATAGAGGTATACTTCTCTCAGCCTTGATTCAGCGGGGGGTGTGGGGGTGGGGGAATTAATCCTGCCTCAACTAGATATGACAGACTTTGTTGATTCCCCTTGACAGGCCTTACTCTTTCTGAGGAGTGGATGAGAAAGGGAAGCTGGGGATGAATGGGAGGAGGGGAGGGGGTCCTGTGGTTTGTATGTAAAATGTAAAAACTTTAAAATAAAATATAATAATGAAAAATGTCCAGAGATGTGCTTTAATAATTGTGCTATGACTACTGGTCCAACAAGTTTGCATAGTTTAAGATCTGTTAATGTACTGATGTACTATAAGTGTGTGCATGC
Source organism: Sigmodon hispidus (assembly GCA_004025045.1). Taxonomy (NCBI): domain Eukaryota; kingdom Metazoa; phylum Chordata; class Mammalia; order Rodentia; family Cricetidae; genus Sigmodon; species Sigmodon hispidus. The sequence goes on along the minus strand of PVIH01008945.1, from coordinate 22,834 downwards.
ATGTATGTGTCCACTATGGATTCCTTATATTTGCAAGAAAGTGTTGGAATAAAATTTAGGAGATTCCCAGAAGCCCTGAAGTACAGAGAGTCACCTTGTAAAGTCTTGATTCATTGTGAAGGGCTTGTGTGTTTTCCAATTATGGAGTGTTTCATCACATTGGGCTTCCATCTTTGTGATCATGTGATGCATCTTCAACAAACACTCTAGGTCTTCATTTGGTACACATATACAGCATTATCATCATCAGGCTCTCACTGTGTCTCAGTGTGGCATATCTATCGTATCTCATTCTTTGTTTTCTCATCATTTTCCCTTTATAAGAAATGATGTAATTTTGGATGGGACTTATGTTTAGTGATACTTGTAATGAAGCAGACGAGAGAGGCCAAAGCTGTGTGCACAGAGGGGAATTTCATACAGAAGAAAGAGTAAGATAAATTGAGTAAAGACAACATCAAAATTAATACAATAATGCTTTATATGAGGCTGTGTTGTGTTTCTTTTTGATTATATTACATTTGAAGATAATGGTGGTTTAAATGTTTGCATAGACTATACAGGTATCAATAGAATTGATTATCTTCTGTAGAGCTTCACATATCTTTTTTTTAAAAAAAATTGTAGGTGAGAATCAAATTATAAAACAAACCTAACTAAGCAAAACAAAAACTGTTTAATATACAGTATTAAAAGATTGCAGTCTCTTTATTATTCACTGTCTTAGTTAGAATTTCTATTGCTCTGAAGAAACACCATGTTCACCATATTTTTTGTAAAGAAATAATTTAATTGAGGTGGCTCCCTTAGAGTTTCAGAGGCTCAATGCATTTTCATCATGATGGGGAGCATGGTGGTATGAAGACAGATGTGGTGCTGCCTAGATCTTGGGCAGAAGGCAGCTGGAAGACAACTAATAGTCACACAGAGAAAAGCTTGAGCAAAAGAGAGCCTAAAGCCCACCCCCACAGTGACACACTTCCTCCAACAAGACCATGCCTCCTAATAGTGCCACTACTTTGGGGGGACATTTTATTTTAAAGGAACACACTCAGATAATCCATAGAGCATCAGCATTTCCTCTCACTATTCACAAGGTATGGCTGGTGTCTTACTCACTTACCTGAAACTCAGAGAAGGTAAACAACTTGCCCAACTTTACAGTAATGCAAAATGATAGGATCAAAGATGCAGAAGCTTGATTCTAAAATCCTCTGGTATGTGATGCAGTTATTGAAATGTAAATATTGGCTTCTATGTTTTAATATTGTTATCTTTAGTCGAGATGTGTTTAAGCAATTCATGTGTACATACTTCATCTCATGTTGAGACTAAATGTGAATCACAGATCCTAAAAAACAAAAACAAAACACACTTAATTTTCCATAGGCATTGATGTTCATAGAAATAGTTCCAGAACTTCTTATAAAGCCACTAAATACAGTGTTTATGAGTACCATTCCTTTCAAATATAGTACTAGCATGTTTCGATATTCTGATTTTTTTTTCTTTTTTTCATTTACTTAATGGTTTAGGAATCTAAATTTTCTATGCTTTTAATAAAAATGTTGTAAAATAATTCATCTCAGTTAGAACTCATTTTTGCAGTAAGAAAAAAAAATAAAGAATGGAATTTGAATTTGTCTTAGATTTGGAGCAGGCCCCCAGGAGGCTAACCATAAATGTGAGAAGTATTTTTTTGTTTCATGCTTTGTCCTAAATTATTCATGTGGATTTTGCATTCCATTCCATACTATATCCTTGCTTGTTTTAATAAGATTTGCTTTAAATTATTTACTAGTGAGAAAACAAATATCCTTTTGTTGTTTTGTGTGGATGGTTCTATTGTTTTTGCCTGTTGTGGGAAATAAGCTGTTGACAGAGAGTACTATGAAACTGTTGTATGTTACCAAAACCATTTCAACCGAATTACCTGAATCTGAGTGGATCTTCATCATTTAAGTGAGAAGGGTGGGCTGGAGAGATGGCTCAGCCGTTAAAGGCTTGGCTCACAACCAAAAATATAAGAGAAGGGTGCTGAGTTAAGTTATTGTCACATTGATTTTTGTTATATTTTCCTTCTTTTCTTTAAAAGAAGGATGGCTCAATTTTAAGTTTGACAGGTCCATATTGCCCATTTCCTACAGTAACCCTTACATAGTATGGGGAAACAGGATTTCAGAAACCTTTTCTTGGAGCATGATGTTATAATTGAAGAAGTTCAGTGTCACAAATTTAAAATATGGCCTTAGTTTCTAAAGTGTCCTATGTTAGAATCTTGATTCCTGGTATGGTTCTATGGAAATCAGGGGGACGCTGTAAGCTGGCATTATGGGTGGGAGACCCTTAGGTTAATTACAAGTACAGCCTCAAAATAGACTACAGACTCTCATGACCCTCTCCCATCTTCTCTATAAAAATGTGATATTTTCCTGCCATCAAAATTCCTGTTTTTATTACTCAGTCAACAAAGCTCAGCAGGAGCTGATACTCAGTCTTGAATATTCAATATTCAGATTCAAGATTTTTTTCAAGTTAACTAGCTACTGGTATTTTGTTATAGCACTGTACTATTGGAGCACATCTGTTTGAGAAACTGCTCTGTGTCATTAATATCAAGAAAGTGTGTGTGTGCGTGTGCATGTGTGTGTGTGTAATAAAATATCACACTATGATAAAATGTGACCAATGGTACACAAAACAAAGAATAGTTAAAGTTCAAAAATTAAGCCTTAGATATGAACATGATTTTATTATCTGGATTGGAAATAAAAGGATAATATGATGTCTTGAGATATTTGAACATAGTAGGATGTACCCAAAAATATTATATGAGAATGACCCAGTTAGAAGAGAACTACTTTATAAGTTGAATATTTGTGTGTATCATCTTCCATAATTAAACACAATACAAAAGTAGGAGTTCAGTTCAGCTGGTAGAATGCTTGAAAGCATACAGCTCTGTACTCAATCCCATTACCAAATATAACTGGGCTTGGAGGCACACACCTGTATCCTAAGCCCTGGGAAGTAAGGCAGCAGAACCAGGAATTTGCTGGCACAGAAATCCTTGTCTCTGCAGCATGTTCTGGGTCATCAAGAGTTGAAGAGACTTCTAAAACACACACACACACACACACACACACATACACACACACATACATACATATACACATCACATAGCCCACAAATCTGTACACACAAGGACATGTGCATGGGTGCAGGTGCTATACTGGTGGCATTAATGAAAATGAGTACTTTAGTCACTTAGGATGTAATTTGAAAGTGGCTCAACGGAGTCAAACCATGTAATGGGACTCACTAGGAGGTTTATTAGGAGAGGAGAGAGAAGCAGCAGTATAAGTACCAGAGACCAGTTCCTGAGGATGAGTGACCAGAAAGAGAGAGCAATGGGAGGTGGACAAAGCCTTTTTTTTTTTTAAGGGGACTTAGGGAAAACATACAGAGGGTACTCTTTGTGGCTACAGCTAAGGATATATCATATCAGGACCCTAAGTACAGGCCAGTACAGATGCCTGAGTTCTAACAACTTACCAAACAAAAGCCAAGTTGCATTCCTAGGATATTTGAAAAATCCAGACATGGAGGCATACAACTTTGAAACCAGCACTCGAGAGGCAGATGCAGGCTGAGTTCTGAATTTGAGGTCAGCATGATTTACAGAGTGAGTTCCAGGACATCCTAGGCTACAGAGACAAACTCTCTCTTGATAAAACAAAACAAAACAAAATAAATAATAGCAAAAAACAAAAGAAAAGAAAGTGAAAAAGACATTTTAAAGAAAGCATTATCATATATGGAGAATGTTTGCCAAGCAAATAAAACTGCTCAATGAAAAAATGAGAAATCCTGAAGTTGCTGTCACTTTTAATTTGCTTTGCTATTCCTGTTCATCACTTATTTGGATTCCTTTCTTCTTTCAGCTCTCCCCCATTCATGGTCATGCAGCTCAAAAAGTATAAACATTTGCTTATACAGGACCCTTAGCTGTTACATGAGGAATGTCAGTCAGTTAAGCTGCTTCCTTAAGTTTGCTGCAAGGGAAAGATTTTCCTCAAACATAATCCTTTAAAAAAAAAGTGAAATTATAATAGTCTAATTTCCTGAGCCATGCAAGTCTATTAAGCATTTTACTTCCAACTGCAGGAATATCATAATATAAGGAGAAAAATAAATAAATGCAAATAAATAAAAATAACTTGGATATACACATGAGACTCAGCACTTACTTCTGGATGCAGAAAGCAGCTTCAGAGGCTGCTAAATAATGAATCAGGATGGAGAGGGGAGCTGTGAGCAGGACACTCTGACCCTCTTTGCAAAAGGTCAGAGCATCCTGGGTAGAGAAATTGCCCATGTCAGAGACATTGAAATGTAGAGAGTGAGGCAGAATCTCTCAGGAGACTGGTTATGATAGACTCATTGCAGTGAGAAAGTCCATAAAGAATGTCAATCCTCCCTCCATTGTTTTTGCTTCTTTTGAAATTAATATCTCTATACATAAAGAGACAAATGAAGTATGGATATAATTATGCTCTCTTTTTTCCCCCTATTTTGTTTTCTAGTTTCCTGGCAAAATTGCTCATGGTCTTACTCTTCACTCGTTGTTTCTAGATTCTCTTATGTTGTCCTGCTTTCTATATTCATACCTCAATGTTACTCAAATATTGAACATTTATTATAGGTTTGAATAGCTCTAGTTTCTTCTCAGGGTTATGTGCTTTCAAAGGTTTTATGGTTATTCTAGCATAGGCATTTTTTTTTAAACAGAACTCTAAAATCCATTTATTTACATATAAATAAAACAAAAGCATTTATGCATATGATTTCTGTCCACTTTGTAAAACACCTAGAAAATATTAAGCACTAATCAGGTACAGTCTGTTCTTCCATTTCTTCAAACACAGTGTTAGAGATGGGAAAGGGTTTATTTTAACTTGACAGAAACATGTTACTTAAAATCCAAGACTTGGGCAGAAGCTAAGATCTGTTGTTATGAAATAAGATAAAAGCATAGACTTATGGTTGCAAAAAAAGTCCATTTTCCATATTGTAACTCTCTGATTAGAAAGAATATAAGAGTCAGAGGGGAGGAATGACATGAGGAGAATATGACCCTCCTAATTTAATAGGTAGGGCTCACATGGGCTCACAAGGGCTCACTTAGGCTCACAAGAGTTTATAATGGGATCACAAGGGCTCACAAGGGCTCACATGGACTCACAAGGGCTCACACAGGTTCACAGGGTCTCACAGGGATTCACATAGGCTCACATGGGCTCACAAGGGCTCACTTAGGCTCACAAGAGATTATAATGGGATCACAAGGGCTCACAAGGGCTCACTAGGGCTCCCATGGACTCACAAGGGCTCACATGTGTTCACATGGCTCACAAGGGCTCACAAAGGCTCTCTAGGGCTCACAAGAGCTCACATGGACTCACAAAGGTTCACACAGGTTCACAGGGTCTCACAGGGATTCACATGGGCTCACAGGGGCTCACAAGGGCTCACTTAGGCTCACAAGAGATTATAATGGGATCACAAGGGCTCACAAGGGCTCACTAGGGCTCACATGGACTCACAAGGGCTCACTTGGGCTCACAGGTGCTCACAAGGGCTCACATGTGTTCACATGGGCTCACATGTGTTCACATGGCTCACAAGGGCTCACAAAGGCTCTCTAGGGCTCACAAGGGTTCACAGAGACTGAAGCAGCATGCACAGGGTTTTGCCTAGTCTTGGGACTCTTTTCCTCTTGTTGGGTTACCTTGTCCAGGCTAGATTTGAAGTTTTTGTTTTGTCTTTTTGTATCTCCTTTTGTTGTGTTTGGTTGTTGTCTTGGGGCTCTGCTTTTTCCTAGAGGAAAATAGATGGGGGGAGGTGAACCTAATGTCAGGATGTATGGTATGAGAGAAGAATCTATTTTAATACAAAAAAGCAAAAAAAAAAATAATAATCTCACAGGAACATAATAAAAGGCAAGAGTTTTTATGCCAGATTTGAGACAAAATTTCTTTACTGTTATGTGCTCATCATCTCAGACAATGTTTAATTCTAAAATATATGTACATTTATTTTATATCATTATTGTTTCAATTGCAAAGTCAATCAAATGAATAGACTATCTAAACATTCATTTCTTTTTAATATGTAGTCTTAAAATTTACAAAGACTAAGCAATTATTTTTAACCATATTCTTTCCTACTTTAATATAACTCATTTAGTCTTCTGGATATGTCCTTGTGTAATTCTAATTTATCTGAACTCTAATCATTATTGTATATCTGCTCTGATTTCTCTATTTGATTCTCTAAATATTAAAAAATTCTGTAAGAAGTATGACTGCACGCAGATGATACTTACTAATCCATCTCTTTCTAGTCTCCTTCAAACATTCTGGTATATTTTCTGTATGTGGTTTGCTGTTAATATTTCTGCATAAGATGGGAAACACCAATTGTTATGGGACATTCTATATGGGAAGTCCTTGGGGAAAGGGCTGAGAAGGCCTAGGGTCAACAACACAGACATCTGGAGTCAGTTGAGAAGCAAAGAGCAGACTCCTATATTTGGGATATGGGGTGAACCTACATACCCCTTCCCAATTTCTCATTGGCAGCCTGAGACTCTTTTAGCTGTGAGTGTCTCTCATTGGCCTCCAGCAATTTGATGCTCATATGTCACTAATCACCAGGTGCTACATCAGAATCCAAGCTGGCTCAGCAACTAGTGTACAGGGTAACTGCAGTTTTATCAGGCTAGCTGGCTTGTGTTCCCCCTATAACCAATGCCTTTCATGTTTATTTGGCCTTCACAGGTCTTCAGGATCCCTCAGCAGCTTTATCAATTCACTGAAGAGTTTGCCCTGTTCACTGTATAAACCTGTTCTGATTTGTCTTCAAACAAATGTATAATACTATCTTCTGCCACATGACCATTTTCTTTCCCATCTTGTTGATACTCATCTTCTTACACAGTTGGCTTCCCCTCACTTTTAAAAAGATTCATTTATTTTTATTTTATGAATATAAATGTTTTGCTTGCATGCATCACAGAACAGAGAAGAGGGATTTGGATATCTTGGAATTGAACTCACACGTTAGGAGGTACTATGCTGGAGCTGGGAACTGAAGCCAGGTTCTCTACAACAGCAGTGAGTGCTCTTATCCACTGAGACATCTCTCCAGAACACACACACTGGCTTTCTCTATTCTTCCAGGAATTAGTTTATAAATCTTCTGAAAGCCTTCTTTAACCAATCACAAGATAAATAGAATCAGAGCTTCTTACACTATCTAGATATTTTATTTCCTGGTTCTTAGTAATTTCATTTGCCTCCTTTTTTATTCTCTTGTTTACCACTGTCTTTTTACTGGCAAATAAAATAAATGAATTACCAATATTTTCCCAATTAACTTTTTCAATAAACAAAATAATATGCAACTGTTGAATTGATAGGCTAGATTCTCTACCCTAAAGCATGCCAGTATTTAACATACATCAGTGAAATATGTGTTCTTGAAATTCAGGGGTGATAGTGTAACAAAAATGCTGTGCCACTTATTGTCAGTTTTCTAATCTTCGGACTAGGGAGATTTAGTAACAAAACAAACTTGCCATATTTGCTTTATTAACAAGAATGCCTCAATATATCAGTAACATGCAAAAAGTGCATTAGAAATCCAAGCTGCTTTCATTGTTATTAGTCATGACTCTTACATATTTAAATATTGTTAACTTGTTTATTTAGCTCAATGTCCTTGAATTCTGTTAACCACAGTATTTAGTGATTGATTTTAACCATCTCCTTATGAGTGAAGAAGGAGAAAGGGGAACCCTACACAGTTTATATAAAGCATCATAGAAAGCAGGCTAAAAATATCAAAATGGGTTTGCAAAATTTTATCTGAAAACTACTGTTTTAACTTAACATCTCTTGGCTTTTCCTCCCTGTAGTCCTTGGTAGATTTGAGGCCTTTCAAAGCTGTTTTAGTTCAGAGGTAAGATGGTGAGGCTGCACACCTGAAAAGAAGATGACCCCAGGACAAATGAAAGGTGGGGCACCTCAGTGTGAGAACATGTTGATGGCCAGGGATCAAGGCCTCAGACACAGTGAAGAAAGGGAGAAAATGACAGAGGCCACAGAGACAGGCGCCTCAAGATTTCAAAGATGTCACTTTCATCATGGTCTGCAAGAGAAAGAAGAAAGGATTGATGTTCAAAGCATCTTCAATTTTTTTTGTTGCTCATAAAGCCCTGCCTCCTGTCCTTTGATTTGACTGCTAACAGCAGTGTATTTTCAGGATCATGAGTGGCTTTAAGATCACAATCTCACGATAGTTACAGTAAGTTTCTTAGCACTTAGAACTTGGAAAGGTATTTGAGTGAGCATGCTTGACGTCTGCATTGCTTTCCAGTCCTTTATATTTTTCCTATAGGTAAGGAAGTACTGGGACAGAATGGAGAAATAAAAATGAAAGATGGTGAGAAAAATCATAGTCAAATGTCATCTTTATGTCTGATGCCAGCAACTCATCTTGAACTTAGAAAATAGAAATGGTCTTTAAAAAAAATCTAATTTAATCACATCCCCACCCCCGGACACAAACACACTTTTTTTCTGCCTTCAAACTCTTCCCATATATTCTTCCCAGGTCTCCTTTAAACTCACGGCCTCTTTATATATTCATTGTTATCGCATGCATTTATAAACTTATATAAACCCATGTATTGTAAATTTAGCCTATTGAATCCATATAATGTTATGTGTGTGTGTGTGTGTGTGTGTGTGTGTGTGTATGTGTGTGTGTGTATGTTATGGTCCTAATGGACAACCAATTGGTATGATCTTGATCTTCCCTGAGGAGGACCACTTCTCTTGTTCCTAGTTTTTACTGCATTGCCTCTAGTTCTTTGTGTAGAGTTGAGGTCTCATGGGCTCAATAAAAGGCCTGTTTCCTCTTTTTTAATATAGATCAAGAAGCTAAGTAGCTGATTTTGGGCTGAGATACCTAGTATTATTGCTACCTAAGGCTAGTACTGTATCTAATATATCTAGTCCTTGCCATCTAAAAATTTCCATATATTCACATCTTTTCTTTAACAGGATAACTTGTGGTATGAGTCAAGAAGAATTAGAAGGCAAAATATTAGGAAGAGGCCACCAAAAGGTATAAATCTCCAGTCCTCTAATACACAGAGCTGTGTAGTTTAGAGGAACCACTGGGAAGTAGCTAAATAAGTAAGGAGGTAGTATGAATGCTTAGCATTTGGCTCAGTTCAACACAGCAAATTTTTGTGTTCCCTGATCAACATGTCAATCAGGGTGCCTAACATTCCAGATTTCGTAGGAAAAAGCAATATGGAAAACTTCAAGAAGCTTGAGAGATCCATGATTCTCTTAAATAGGAGGAAAATTTCTACCAGATTGTCCAACTTTCATTTTCAGTCCATACTCTAGCTACTCAGTTTATTTGTGTATTCTATATTCTCATGAGGAAGATATCTGAATAGTGACTTAGTGTCCTTTTCATTTTATGGAGCACCACAGCAAATGGATAAAATTTTGTGAAATCAATATTATTAATAATTGCCATAGTTGGATTATGTTGTTTCATTGTAAATAATTGTCCTGCCTACTGGACATTTAATAAAAAGTACTGATTGGGCACAGGCAGACAGGAAGTGTAGGTGGGGCTACCATACTAAGAAAACTCTGGGAACAGGAAGAACAGAGCAGAGATGCCACAGAGAAACCAGAGGAAGGTCAATGGAGAAGCCCTCAGATGCAGAGGACAACTATGCTGCTCTGAGAAAAGGTCCTGAGCTGCATGGCTAAACAAGATAAGAATCAAGGATTAATTTAAGGGTCAAGAGTTAGCAAGTTATATGCCTGGGCCCTAGGTCAATCAGCATAAAATTAATGTAAGCATCTGTGTGTTTCTGTGGGACTGTGGGTCTGTGGGTCAGAATCTCAGGGCTGAGCCCAAAAGTTCCAGCCCGAAACCTAATACAACAAACAGCATATTTTCTCTTTATTCATCTTTTTATAGTGAAGGCAATACTGCTATTAAATGGCCTTTATAGTTTTAGCTCTACTTACTTACATGTTCTAGAATCTGTTTTATAAACTGTATATTAGCACCTTTCTGGGCAACTTGGAATTCTATTTCTCAGAGTCTTCCTTCTGTGGTTAAGTATATACTTGATTTGAAAGTTAAAATTTAAAGGGCTTGGACTCTCAGAAGATAGTTACTATTAGCTGCAGCATTAGACAATTGCCAGTAGATGCAGTGTTAGATATAGCCATCATTTGCAGTACTAGGTAATGGTCATCAGATGCAGTGGTAGACAATGGCCACTGGATGCTGTATTAGACAAAAGCCATCAGATGCAGTGCTAGATAACGGCGACTGGATGCTATATTAGACAAAAGCCATCAGATGCAGTGTTAGATAATGGCGACTGGATGCTATATTAGACAAAAGCCATCAGATGCAATGTTAGACAATGGTCATCAGATGCTGTATTAGACAAAAGCCATCAGATGCAGTATTAGACAATGGACATCAAATGTATGCTAGACAATGACAATCAGATGCAGTGTTACACAGCGGCCGTCAGCTGCAGTATTAGGTAATGGTCATCAGGCACAGTGCTAGACAATGACAATTAGATGCAGTTTTAGATAATTGTCACAAGATTCCATGTTAACAGTCCTCAGGTGCTGGTTCCACCTCACAACAACTGGTCCTGCTAGTAAACAGAGATATTGCCTTCATTGTGCATGCCTTCATAGCATTTTCCTGAGGGAGCCACTTCTAAAGAATACTTTATGATTGCTCTTCCTTCTCCTTTGTGTCTCTTTGATGTCTAGAAAGTTGTAAATGACCTCTGGAATAGGAAGACCTAGCTATTCACAGTCTAGTGTTTCAAGTGTCATGATAAGTGATATTAATCCTTCACTATCTGCCTCTTTTAAGATGACCGATCCTGACATTTCTTTTATTTGAGTATATTAGACTGGAGGGGGTGGGAGGGGGAAGGGACTTTGAATAAGGATATACATGGATAGAAAATGTGACTTTATTCATAATTAAAAAAAGAAATAAAAAAACTTATTTTCATGTATTTATAAAAGTACGTATTTTCTTTCTGATCATAACTGAGGGGGCTATTGATTCTAAAAAAGCAGCATCTTGAAATCTGTGGTGATGAAACTGGATTTATATTTGGTTAGATTTGAAAATATTAATGATCACTGTGCCTGCAAAACATTGTGTATTCATGCCATTCACCAACAAAATGGTTTTTGTAATTATAATATTCAAATACCTATAGAAGTTTTGTCTTTGAGAATTACATGGTTACTGCCCTTGAAAATTTAGGAAATGAATAACATTAAGTTTGTGTAGCTAGTTTTCTATAACTTTACTAGAAAGCTTGAAGGAACAAAAATAATCAACACATTGCTTGTCTTCCCATCTCAATACCAGAGAAAGCCTGCAATAAGTTTCTGTAAATATCTAAAAATATATATGTATCTACAAGTTAAGGTTTACTATTAATAAAAAACTAAAAACCAAATTTTGTCCTGTAGATAACTAAATTGCTTAATAATTACAAGTATAACCATGTAAAGACTCATATTAAGCTGAGCCAATCCACCTTGGGATCTCATGCCGTTTCTGGGGAGAGGATGGGGGAGGGGGAGGAGGGAGGATGAAGGCTGACTGGGAAGGGTCAAGAGGGGGAAGGAAGTTGGAACAAGGAGATAAATAGATAAAAAGACTATTATATAAATTTTAAAAATCATTAAAACTAAAAAAAAGCTTTGAATCACCAACTTGCAAAATTCTCATCAATAAGAAAATGTAATAATACAACACTAGTATCTTTTTGATAGTTATTTTCTCATTGATGTCTTATAATAATGACTGTATCACAAGTCCATGATTACTAGACACAAATATACATATTATTTGATATTTCACAAATTCTATAATTTTAGAATTTAACTGCTTATATAGAAAAATTTACTATCTTAAAAGAAAAATTCTAACATTTAGCTGATGAGATTTAGTGGTTGCTTTTTTTTTTCTTATAAAGCATTTTTTTTAATGTTGGAAATATGCTTTGCTACTGCTATCTGTATTCCATAAAAGTGTTTCCCATCAAAAAATAGTAAGTGTTTAGAAGAACAAATACATTAGGAAACACATCTGTGCATTTTAAAAAGTTACTGTGCACACCAGAGTTTTCCAAAGAGTTTATACATATTACTCTCTGTTCTGTCCAGAAAACAAGGGCTTAAGCTACTTTGACCTTGGCAAGAGAGCTCCACTTGTAATTGATATGAAAATAATGCTGGCCATACTGCATTTCAGACTTTGCTTTCCTAAAACTGGCTTCGAGAGTAATATGCACTGCAAAGTTCCTGATAGCCCATGTGGAGTGAATGACAAAAAACCGTATGTAGTGAAACATAATCTATGTCAATGAATAACAAAGTCAATTACCTCATATTCACATGTGGTTCAAAAAAGGTGGAATCAAAAAGTATAATGCTGGCATTGTGAAGCTGTGTAATAGGTAAAATCATATGTTAAAAAATTATGGCATCCCATCTAGAAAAAAAAAACAGAGTGATGGCATGTTGTAAGTCATAAAAGAAGATTGACAGGAAATCATAGAAGAAACACAAGAGTAGAATGCCAAAGTAGAAGCTTCTTCTTTAACAAAAACAGACTTGAGAGACTGAAGTGACTGCTGAGATCTGCTTAAAACTAAATTGAACTTTATCTAAAAGCCACAGTCTTTGTGTTATTTCTATCCTCCAAGTTAAAAAAAAAAAATAGACCTTTTCAACCATGGTAATTGAAACACAAAATTCTGTGTGGGATACTCATGAAAACTCTACTAAGTATTCTCTCTAGTTACACACCTTCCCTTATAGGGACTTTTAGAGAAAACTTTAGAAGGCAATGTTTGTTTAACCATACACATATGTGTTTATCTATAAATCAGGTTTCAAGAACACATGTATCTGATAATGTATAAAGTTATATAAGCTCCAGGGTAGAGAACATATTATACTTGATGATTCTGTTTAGTGTTATACTATAGCTTCTCTCTGAGCCATTAATTAATATGCTGAACTTTCAAAGTGTTTAAGGACACAACATGCTTTGGTTTTTAACCATAGATTTAATTCTGATGACCAAAAGGTGACTTTTTCACTGACCTCTTTGAGTGATCACTTGTACTAACAGCTGAAGATGACCTACCCAGGGAATGTTTGCATTTAAATCAAATAATTCATTGTGTGTATGCCTTTTTCAAGAAAGTAATGTTAGCATGAATCAACAATTGCTGGTCTTTGTACTTATCTAGAGTTTTGGAATCAATTATAGAATTATTAAAATGATGCAGCACTCAGCTAATGATGAATAATCTAAGGGTGTGGTACTTTGCTTTTTGTCTTCTTTGCATATATATACTTTTTGAAGTGAAAAATCCATTAAGATAACTTGGAAACCAAACAAAAGACATTCTGAAGAGATCTTGTTCTTCTTTTGAGAATGTTACATAAAGATTTTAGCTAGTAATTGCTAAGTCATATTTAATATACCTCTCATGTTTTCTCCTTTTCACCTTTATGGATGAGGCAATTCCTTTATTTTACAAAATGCACTTGTCATTTATAAGAGAGAACCATTTTGATATATATCTGCCTTAGTACTGTTCTCTTAGATAACAAAAACAAAGCAACTCTTATGAGATATTATAAGAGGAAGCATTCAATTGGTGGATTGCTTGCACTTTTAGATATTAGTTCATGACTATTATGGTAGGGAGAGTGATGGCCACAGGCAGGCTGAAATCTAAAATACTGAACTGCAAGCACAAAGTAGAGGAGTAGGGAAGGAGGGAGAGAGGGAGAAAAAGCTGGGCAGGGGGTGGGCCTCGTGTGGGCTTTTGAAACCTCAAAGCCAAACCACAAGACCACACCTCCTTCACCAATACCATAATCTTCAATCTTTCTCAAACAATTCCAACAATTACAGGCCAAATATTTAAATATAAGAGCCTATGAGGATCTTCTTATTCAAAAATAACACATCTTTTTTACACTTCAGGCTTTCTATGGGAACAACTGTCCCATATTTGATAATATGATAAATAATTATTGCATGATATTGTGGTGACATATAATGCTAAACATTATAGCCATAGGTCGGATCTCATTTCATAGTCACAGGAAAAGAAATGATTGAAGCTTATTGCTCTATTGTAAAGCATAGACTGAAGAAATATTTCACCCAGAGAAAATAGGGCATATCATCCCCACCCTAAAGTATTTTATGTATTTTATTTTGGAGAAGAAAGAATAACAGTTGTGTAGAAAACAAATGAAACAATTTGACTGATATTCTGTAGAAACTTTTGGAGTTAGACTAATTTTTCAGACTACAGATTGAATGTACTGTATAAATAAGTAAAAATAAAATCAGCCTATTCACATTGTGATCCATGTACTAATCATAGTGTGCCATGGTAGTGTGTAGAAATCATGATATAAGCTCAGAGTTTACTCAGTGGAGCCAAACTTCAACCAGTCATCAAAATTTTTCTTTAATAAAACAATTTTTATTTTCCACTAATATACATAGCTTTTATTAACTTTTCTTTTTCTTGTTCCTTAGTAAAACTCGATTTCTCTCTGGCTTTGGGGTTTGGGTCTAATTTATATAAAATATAAAAAGAGTTAATTTAATAAGTAAAGGGAATTTCTCTTTTCATTTGATTATAACAAATATAGATTGAATCTACTCTTTTGCCTCCTTCCTGATGGTCACTTTCTGTAAATGGATGATTTTCTCATAAAAAAAACCTTCTATTGTATTTCTAACCAAATATTTCAATCTATCTATATATATATAAACTACACATTAAATTATTAGTTATATTTGTAATTAAGGTACTTGAAAGAAAAAAAACGGATGGAAAAGTGATGATGAGTAACCCCTCAGACATTAGATATCTGTTGCTTAGACTGAGGTCTGATTTACTCAGTAGGGTCAAACTTGAAACAATCACAAAAAGTTTTATTTAAAAAACAATATTTTCACTTTGTAGAGAGACACTATGCATGATACCTCTGAAACATTTTAGATGCATGGAATCAGAGAAGGTCTTCTGTCTCCCGGGAAACATAACTTCAGAGAGAAAAGTTGTGTGTTCCTGTAGTTGCTGGGGTAATGAATGCCAGATAAACTTTGTTGTTCTCATTCTGTCTTCCAACACAAACTAGATTTCAGACAAGCTGTCAAGCTGCCCAAAGGTTTGCATAGCCTTCTCTGTAGGTGATGTCTTTCCCAGTGAGAACTGAAATAGGAAATATATCTAAAAAAAGATAAAAGAGATAGGAGTGAGATAATTGAGGATTTCTGATCCTATAGTTCTTGCCAAAAGAGGAGATCAGTTCTCTACCAGGACTCATTTGAAATGATTCAGTGTGTTGAATCAGAACATATGGGAAGTACCACTGTGGAGCTGTATTGAGCTACTGATTTGCTTTATTTTTGGTTTAGTTTGGGAATTTTATAATCTAAAATGAAATCTGTACTTTAAGGTTTGAAGTGTAGATTCTTAGTTTATTGTATAATTGAAGTTGATTTGACTTGAGATGCTGGCTAAACAATTTGGTATAATGTCACTTTCATTGAATTTAAAAAACACATACTTTTACTTTTTAATTATGTATATGAGTCTCTCTCTCTCTCTCTCTCTCTCTCTCTCTCTCTCTCTCTCTGTGTGTGTGTGTGTGTGTGTGTGTCTATGTACTCAGGAGTGCTTGTCCCCAAGGATACATATGTGTGTGTGTATATATATATATATATGATTATTGTAAACTGTATAATGTGGGTGCTGGAAATCCAAATCAGGTCTTCTGTAAGAGCAGTATGTGTCCTTAAATACTGAGCCATCACTCCAATCCTCTGGCCTGTCCCTGACTTTTTATGCCATTTAAAAGCCCTGTATTACTGAATAAACATTTTGTCCTTATAACTGAACACATTTCTGATGTCTTGCTCCACACGTCTTTATTTTTGTCCTTTCTGTCCTCATATTAGGCTATGAATACAGGCTCTACATTGCTTTGATTGTATTCATGTTTCTTTTTATTCCACTCTTATGGTTTTGTTTTTATAACCATGACCTGACTCTAACTGGAAGAAGAATGGATGTATATATTAAAGCTTGGATACCTATGGTGAACATTGCAGCAAAGAATGAGTATGTGAGCAGAGTGGCAGCTGATACAGGCAAGGTTTTTGAAGCACCTGCATGAAGCATAAGTATTTTGGAGGGCTTCAAAGTTGAAGACATGAACTGGAACATTGTTGCCTTCAGAAACTGATTTTATTCTGGCATCCATTATAGATCAGCTTTGCTGGTGCCAATTAACCTCAAAAAAGAAACTGCTTTCATTTAAAAGAGAAAAGAAAAAATAAGTTTTAAGTAATGACTAGCGAACAACAATTATAACAAAATTAAAATGGAAAAGATGTAAAAGAATTTCTTTAATAGATGTCCGGCAGTAGAAACCTGCTAAAATCTTCAAATTCAAGTCTTTGATATCTGCTCTTTGTTTACTTCAATCACTGAGCTGTGTCTAGTTGTGTTATCACTTTGTGAAGGAGGTTGGATATAGGAGACCAATTTCCAGACCTGCTGCTGCCACCACGTGTGCCCTGGCTGACCTTCAGAACTTTAAACTTCACTTTTCCAAGAGACTGTTGCTCAGTATCTTCTTTTGAAGAATGTACATATGCACACTTATGCTGATATTCTGAGATAAGGTCTCACTCTTCCAGTGAGAAGAATAAAAGTGTCAAGCAATCTAAAAGTGAGAAAGCATTTGAATGCATTATTGAACTCCAGTGCATTTTGTAAAGGTGCCATCTTAGACACGGACTTTTATGTGCTTTCTGTAAGAAAATCTTTCTTTCTTTTTAGGCAGGGGCACCACAGAAGTCGAGAATAAGACTTTTCACAAATGAGTACATATTGTTGTAGAGAATACTGTCAGATAGTAATACAGGTTCTCTTGCATGTCACTTCTCATCTTGGCTTCACAAAAATCCATAATCCTCTCCACTGGTGAAACAATCAAAATCAGCCCAAATTAGAAAAACCCAGGTTTAATGGGTATAGAGTAAAGCAATCCTGAGTGACTTTTGGAAAGGCTGGAACAAATATGGCTAACAGGCCTAAAGTGATCTGTAGGTGTAGTCTTGAGCATCCCTAGGGAGGGGCTTATTTTGGAGGGCTTCCTGGGGGTGGGGACAGGGATCTGGAACAGGAGCACTAGGGGAAGAGCTTTTTGGCAGGCTTTAATTGGTTGGAGTCTGGAGAGAGAGAAAGGCTAGGCTTTCCACTCAATCATTTATGCACACTGAAACTTAGTGTATTCTAACAGCGTTGTTCCTGGATAAGAGGGAATCTCTCACATAGAAAAAAAATACCTTAGTCAATAGAGAAGAATAACGGGTCAGTTCTCAGACAATGAGCTTAGCCCTAAAAGACAAGTCTATATTTACAGCACCCCTCCCATCCTCAGCAAAGCTCAGAAAATATGGAAGAGGAAGGAGAAAGGAGCAGATGTAGGAGCAGACAATAAAGAAGAAAGATAGAAAATTCTGCGTTTTGCACACAATTGTTAGCCTTTTTAAACTCACTGCATCTGTGGTCACCCATGCAACTCAAAAATGATCAAACCAATTTCAACTTAGATGAGGCAAATATCTCCCAATGCTGCCTCCTACTTATGAGCTACTGAAAGTCCAGAGCTGAATGGAGAACATACGATCCTATTTGTTTACATCCTTGCATACATGCATGCAACTATCAAAATTAAAAATAATAATGAAAACAAAGACCCCCCTGACTTGATACCAGCAAGAGTGCTATCACTTGGCAATCAACAAAGTCTCTCATATCCAGCTGCTGCTAGACCAAGTTCCCTTGAATCAAGGATGAACAAGGTATCCCTCTATAGGGAATGAACTCCAAAAAGCCTGTTCATGCACTCCCATTACCAGAGACCCCTCAAATTGCCCAAGTCACACAACTGTCACCCACATTCAGAGGGCCTAGTTCGGTCCCATGCAGGTTCCTCAGATGTCAATACAGAGTCAGTGAGCTCCCAGTAGCTTGTGTCAGTTGCATTACCATAACAGTTATTTTTCCATGGTAACTGAATAGAAATGAACTCTTTTTTTTTTTTCCTAAAACATAAATAAGAACCATTTGATTCGAACAAAACCAAAAGTAAAAACAAACCTATAAGAGGGACCCAAGAGACAGGACTAAAGAGAAACTCTGATTTCAACTGGAGTTGGTACCAACTTAAATGCTCTGTTACATTTAAAATAAAGTGTCTTATCTCTGCTATGATGACCTTATCATCACCAGAACCCAAATGAATACATAAAGTGAGTGTAATTTGTTTTTTTGTTCCTTAGAAACCTTTTTTTTCCCTTTTCTTTTGTCCTTTATAAACACAAACTGCTGATAGAGTGAACAAACATCTCTGCAATCCCACAGAAGGCTTAAGCTGCAGAGTTTGTTTCAGAGGAATTTTCCCACCATAATGAAGCCAGTAGTTCCATTTATAATTTATCAGTCTCACTGTATTCTCATGCATAAACAGCTGAAGACTTAATACAAATAAAATTGCCTTAAAGCTTTGCTGAATATTTAAACGTGTTTTGATGAAGAATATTAAATAAAAATACAGTGCACAATCTGCAACATAAACTAACTTCATGAAAAGGCCTTAAGGCTCAAGATAGGTAGAACTATAGACATTTTAATTTGCAATCCCAAATAAATCAGCATGTGGCAAAAATATTCCATATTTAAACATTCCTGTGTTTAAAATGGCGCATTGTTATTTTTCTACTTTTAATAAAAGCAAACCAAGGTTTTCTTATGAATGTGCAAATGCAAATATTAAACATATGTTTTAAAATAAAACTCAAGTTAAAACATAAGGTCCATAAGAATATAAATACTGGCATAGTCTTTGAATCCAGCGATGCAAAGGCTGTGATTTCAGGGAACCTCAGAATCTTTAAGCTTATTAAATTGTTCTAAAGTCAACTTGGACCTGTAAAAATGCTACAATAAAGCCTAGTGACGTCCTGTCCGTGGAAAGATCTTGCAGCTATGGGAGTGTTTGGTCTACTCTTAGTCTCTTGATTTTATTATTTTCATAAATCTTTTAAAATTAAAAAATTCTGTATTATTGAATGTTCAAGGTTTTTTTTTTAATTTTTTATTTGTAAAAATGCAATTTTACTATCCAAGACAAAATATTTGATTTACAGTTGAAAACTGGCTTTTGGGATTTGAACAACAATATAATTAATGATTTTATTAATGAGCATGCTGAATTTATTTATTCATAATTTAGCACAGATTTTAATCTACTATCCCTTATGAATCTGGGAGAAAAGGTCAGCAAGAGAGCTTCATGGGTAATGAAGTTTGCTGCTAATCCTCCAAAATGTAATTCTATCACCAAGACCCACAGTGTGCATGACTTCTAGCATGTCTATTTTGTGCTGTGCACACACACACACACACACACACACACACACACACACACACACACACACATTAGTAGATAACAGTTCATTAGTGGAATAAACTGGTCTTACTATTTCACTTCTTCACATCTGAAAGACTAAAGAATGAGGAGTGCAATTACTACAGTCATATGACAGACTTTTCCTGGAGAAATCCTACACTCAATAACACATTGACTCATCCCGAGAGGAAACCTACAAAAGTCCACAAAAGCCATTGCAGCAAATACCAGCTTGATGAATCAGTGAACTTTTTATTGTGGTTACTAACAGAAGTGTGTGTGTGTGTGTGTGTGTGTGTGTGTGTGTGTGTGTAAGAGAGAGGGGGGGATACTTACAGGACCAGTGAGCATTCTAATTAGCATGACTGCAAAGCCCACACAGAGCTGAGTGACAGAACTGAGCTCTGAAAAATTTTGCAAGACAGGTCAATAGTCCAAGAAATCTTGTGTGGTAGAATGTTTTTTGTATGATATAAATAAAAACTGTTTGGACCCATGTAGGGCACCGTAAAAGTGGGTAGAAAATCAGAGGCAGCCAGGTAAAAAGAAGGGGTGGAGTTTACTAGTCGCCATCTGTCTCTCGAAGAAGAAACATGTAAAAATTTAGGTGAGCCACGGTGAGTAGATTTATAAAAATGAGTTGATTTAAGAAGAAAGAGCTAGTTAGTAATGTGTTTAAGATATGGGCCAAACAGTGTAAAATATATAAGCGTGTGATTTATTTTTTAGGGGGGGCAAAAGTTGTGGGCGTACAGACCAGGCTCTACACCGCCAGCACTACACGTGTGCCAGGTCACAAATCTCTAGACCCAAACAGGCCAAAAAAAACATATTACAACAGATGGCTCTTCATTGGGGAATCGAACCCCGGTCTCCCGTGTGACAGGCGGACGATATAAATAAAACCTGTTTGGACCCATGCAGGGCACCGTAAAAGTGGGTAGAAAATCAGAGGCAGCCAGGTAAAAAGAAGGGGTGGAGTTTACTAGTCGCCATCTGTCCCCCGAAGAAGAAACATGGAAAAATTCAGGTGAGCCACGGACTGCAAGCCACGTGATGAGTAGATTCATAAAAATAAGTTGATTTAAGAAGAAAGAGCTAGCTAGTAATGTGCTTAAGATATGGGCCAAACAGTGTAAAATATATAAGTGTGTGATTCATTTCTTTTGGGGGGCAAAAGCTGCGGGCACACAGAGCAGGCTCCACACCACCGGCACCACATGTGTGCCAAGTCACAAATCTCCAGACGCAAACAGGCCAAAAAAAACATACTACAACAATCTTGTCTTGACATTGTTAGCAAAAGACACAGCCCTCACTTCAAAGGAACAAAAGTCACAATTTGTTCTGGAGCAAATAAGTAACGATGGCTGGAAACATACATTTCAGTCGTCCCAGATACACTATTCCAGTGCAGAAAAAGTTCGCTAGAGTGACACACAAAGAGAGTGATAGATATAAGCCATTTAAAACACAAGGTAGAGGCATTGGAGAGGCAGTTCACTGCAAGAAGAAGAAATCTCTCCTACAGGAGGATGTTATCTGATAATATTCTGATCCTTTGGGTAGATTGGTGCTAGTGGCTCCTAAGTTTATAGATTTCAGAAGGATCTTATCTATCAGTTACAGAAAGTTAGTTGTGACTTGTGGGTGGGAGACTAGTAACTATTCAGGGGATTAAGCTATCCCAAGGAAATGTAAAATTATAATTAGGCCCTCATCATGTCCTCAGTATTGTATTTCTAATCAGTTAATCAGTCCTTATCTACACACCTTCTTTTCAGGAATTCTTTTTCACATAATCATGGCTAGTCAGAATTTTGCCCTCCAGTAACTTTATTCCTGTATTAATTGCATTTCTACTGGGTTGATAAAATGCCATGATCAAGACAACGTAAGTAAAAAACCATTTAATTGGGTTAGAGTCCAATGTGATAATTCAAAGTTTCAACTTTCAACACAAGTTTTCAGATTCAGTGCAACTTTATTTTTTAATAAATCGTCACTTTTATATTTAAAAAATTCAAGATACCAAAGATTTTAATTATTTTTTTCCTTCTTTATTTTGTATTTAACAAAAAAAAAACAGTAACATGAATTTAAAATGAGGAAAAGTTAACAATAACTATGAAAAGGATAAGAATCATAAGCATGGCTTATCAAGGGTGGTAATGCAAATAAGATTGCTACACATATATTTACTATGTGTTCAGCTTTCCCTCTGAATTTTTTTTTTTCGCATCCCTGTATATCCTCATTCAAGGTCCCTTACCCCTCCCACCACATCTTGACATTTCTCTTCTCTGCAACTCCCCATCCCTTCGCTGGGCAGGGAGCAGACAGTCCTATGGTCCCGCTAACCCAATAATGCTTGGATCAGTCTCCACTTCTGGCCAAATCCAGTTTTGTCCCCCCTCCCTCAAGAATGAGTCTAGTATTCCTATAGTTGGAGTGGGGTGCGAAGGGTCAGTTCAGGGTGTTTCTGATCCCAAGCTGTTCATTGGTTGTGGTTTGTCGCTTGGGCATGTTTGGCTTTTTTTTTTTTTTTTTTTCTTGTTTGTTTGTTTAGAACCCACTAGTGGAGTGAGTACATGCCCTACTTATCTCTCTGAGATTGTGATACCTCGCTCAGGAGGATATTCTCCAAATCGATCCATTTGCCTGCGAATTTTAGGATATTGTTTTTTCTTACTGCTGAGTAGTATTCCATTGTGTAGATGTACCACAGTTTGTTAATCCATTCTTCAGTAGAGGGACATCTAGGTTGTTTCCAGGTTCTTGCTATTACAAATAATGCAGCTATGAACATAGTTGAGCTAATACCTTTGGTATGTGAATGTGCCTCTTTAGGGTATACATCTAGAAATGGTATTGCTGGGTCCTTGGGGAGATTGATTCTCAATTTTCTGAGAAACCGCCATATTGCATTCCAAAGTGGCTGAACAAGCTAACACTCCCACCAACAATGGAGGAGTGTTCCCCTTGCTCCGCATCCTCTCCAACATAGGCTGTCATCTGTGCCTTTTATCTTAGCCAATCTAACAGGTGTTAGGTGGTATCTCAAAGTTGTTTTGATTTGCATTTCTCTGATGGCTAAAGATGAAGAGCACTTTTTCAGGTGCCTTTCAGCCATTTGTAGTTCCTCTGCT